>PVHP010001967.1:0-97092 GCA_004024765.1 Zapus hudsonius | reverse complement strand
ATCTTCATCGAGAGTCCCAGCGAGGTCTGGAATGGTAACCAACCCCCAGATGGCAGTTAGTGAAGGGCTGGAGGGCACTGCACAAGCTGCCAGGGGAAGCTGATTGGCGATAACTGGAGTAAACAGACCATTGGCATGAAACATAGTCTGCGGCCATGAATAGGCTGGATACAGTTCCTACTGGGAGAGAACAGCAAACCAAGAAAGGAGCAATTGTGTATTGAAGGAGCCTCGGCCTGGGGGAGACAATCAACAGCTATTAAATTCTGCCAAGTATTCCACTCAGTGAGGGGGAACTCTTGATTGGAAATGGGGATTTAGGGCAATATGCACCGGATCCCATACTCTTGGGCTTCCAAGATAAGATGCAGTATGTGAACGTCTGACAGGGAGGCTACTAAAAATAGAAACTAGGTAATCCAGTTCACCTATACTGTTCTCACTCTCCGATGGAGATTGTGTTTGTATTTTTCAGGCTATAGTAAGTGAGCTGTGGCCCATATAACCCTACTACCTGACAGCAGGCAAAAAGCTAAGATTATGGCAAGAGATGAGCCACCACAGTCATATTGTGGAGGATCCATATGGAACCCTGCAGAGAAGGACGGGATGAACAAGGGACCCATAGCCACAGCCATTCAACCAACTCTGAATAAGCCAAATGTGTTTGTGTTTTTCAGGATACAACTAGAGAGCTGTGGCCCATCTAACCCTACCAACCAACCGTAGGCCGATGGGATATCAGGGATCCATATAGGGAACCCAGCAGACAATGACAGATCAACAAGGGACCTATAACCACAGTCATTCAATCAACACAGGATAGGCCATTGAGACAGAAACCAAGGATTTTTGACACAAGGACCTCTAAGCTCGCAACATTAAGGCAGCCTCATTACTCACCCACCACGACTCAGGGAACTGAGCGGAAGAGGGGGCGGAAAGATTGTGAGAGCCGTGGTGGGGGAGATGGTCCGGAGGCATGGCACCCATCAGTAACAATACACTTGGGCCAGGAGAACCGGGCTGAGTACTAGGATATCCAGGATCCCTTGCCACAATGACTAACACAGACAGCCCACGGAGGAGGATATCCAACTGATCAGGGATGGGGGGGGGAAGCGGGGAATTCGGGATAACAATGCATTGTTTGCCCACTAAATAATGTAACTCATTATGGACAATAAATATATATTAAAAAAAAGAATGAGGACACAGCTATATGGCAGAGACCAGCAAGCCAAGAACTGCTCATATGTAATAGTGGTGCTTAACCTAGGTGGGTAATCAACAGCTTGCTGATTTTCTAGGAGATTGCTCAGTGGCAAGGAACCTGTTGCTGGAATTGTGATCCAAGGCTAATTCTTATGGAGACCAAGAAACTGGACTCCATGGGGAAGCCTCCACTAACCATGGGCTTACAGAGAGGCTACACCCATTAGAATCTTGCTAAATTAACAATATTTATCTCATTTAACCTATACTGATCTCACTCTCCACTGGATATTCTGTTTGTGTTTTTCAGAAGCAAGAACCATGGACAACCCAATTCCACCAACAGGACCTGAGATGATGGCTGACACGCAGGCAGGAGATGAACCACCCCTGACTTATGATGTAGAGTCCAAATGAAACCTTTGAGGAAGTGGCGAGGTGAGCAAGAGACCTGCCTCCACAGCAAGACAGATAACCTCTGAAAGAGTCAAGGAGACAGATACTGAGGATACCCGACACAGGCCAAAGCAGAATGCCAGAGACTCTTAAGACCTCAAGAGTAAGCAGACTTAAAATGCACCCACCATGGCTCAGGGAACTTTGTGGAAGGGGATGAGGGACAGAAAGATTGTAAGAGCCATTTGGGGGGAGAATATCCAGGGACATTGCCCCCTCAACAACAGCAACAACAGCAACATACACACACACACACACACACACACACACACACACACACACACAAGTAACCTGGCTACTGCTTGTACAATTCATAACCCTCCATCCCATGGGCTGTTCTAGCTATCCAACTGAGGAGGGCCCTCATCGGTTTGGGGGTAGGGAGGAGGAAAATGGGGGTACCATCATAAGACTTGTTGATAGAATGTTTCTAATTATTAACAATAAGGTATAAAATTTTAAAAATTCACAAAAGATTGAAAAGCAAATCTAGAAATGTACCGCCCACTAACCGATTGTGCCACTGGAGCCCCAAAAAATGTATTCTCAAAGGAGTAAGAGAATTCCCTTAGATCTTCTATCCAGTTACACAAAGCGTAGTTATTGAAGCTCTTGTCCATAATTAGATACATTGAATGAGCAAATAATGAGTTGGTATCCCCATTTCCCCAAGTTCCCTCTTCCCTGTCCCCAATCAGGACGCTCCTTGTTCCCACTGGGCAGGCCTTGGCGGAGGAGCAGACTCTGGCCCCTTGCTGGCTGCTGCTGCTCCGCCTGCTTCTCCCAGGGTCTCTTTCCTCATGCCATGTGTCTCCCCAGCAGAGACAGCATGCCAACAGCCAACTAAGGCTCTCTTTAGGCTTTCCTGCTGGAGCTAAAATGGTGCTTCACATTCTGTTTTAGGCTTTCCCTTCTCTATTCATGATGGAGAATGCAGACTCAATTTCCTGCCCAGCCGTTAAAATGCCGATTACATAGTGCTGTTTCTCTAGCATTACACAGTTGAGATTTTTCTGTGAATGGCGCTACCTATACCTGGGGATCACAGTTCTTCTGTAAGATTTGAGCGCATCCCAGAGATCACGGTCTCCAGGAGGAGAGAAGCTCTGACACAGAATCATGTCTTATTCTGTAGTCCATCACGGGCAGGAGTAGTAACGTCCTAGCAGACCTCCTGCCTGTGATCACTATCAGCACCCTGTGCTACCAGCACCCTGCGTTCACTACCAGCACTCTGCGTTCACTACCAGCACCCTGTGCTCACTATCAGCACCCTGTGTTCCTTATCGGTGCCCCCCCAAGTTCCCCAGACCCTTGCTGTGACCCTATGAGCTTCCTAGCTTCTTCAACTCTTTGTAGCCATTCTGGAACATGGTAGAAAAAAACTGAATGCTGAGTAATATACTATGGGTGATTCTGTGGAAGGCACACAAGATCACAATGCTGACAAAAGGATAGTAAGGACCATTCTGATGAGGTCTCATGTATGTATGTCATCTATATCTAATATAGATAGATAGATAGATAATAGATGAATGGATAGATTAATGAATAGATAGATAGATGACAGGTAGATGGATAGATAGATAGGTGGATATATAGGTGGATGGATGGATAGATAGGTAGATGAATAGATGGATAGATAGATAGATGATGGCTAAATAGATATATAGATGGATGGATGGATGGATAAATAGAGACCTATATTTACCTGTGATCTGATCCTTAATGCCTGAACATGTCAGCTATATTTTATATTTTGCCTATTTTTGGTTTCCCTATAATTCATTTTGCTATTCTGCACTACATTCTAATTAAATAATTATATCATGTCTTCTATAAAGATTTAAAAATTTTACGTATTCTATTTTTTTCCAGAATTTTTTAGACCATTGAGACATATCTTTCTGTAAGTCATCTTGGTAATGTGTTGCTTGATATGGTGAGATGTAAGTGGCATTTTACCTCTGTCATTTTCCTCCTCAAAGCATATTAGCTTGTTCTAACCATATGAAGAATATCAGACTGCTTGATGGACAGTTACAAAATGCTGTGTTAGTAACCCTCAACAGTGTCAAGATCTCTAAAACATTGTTATTTTCAAAAATTGAGAAAAAAAGATTCTGTCTCAACCAAGAGGGGACTAAAGGGACATAACTAACAAATACAATGTGATATCTCAAGTAGGATTCTGGAATTTAAAAATGCCAGCACTAGGGTCAAGCTGAGAAAACCCAAGAAGACAGAGATTATAACACATCCTACAAACACTTATGTTGGGCTACATCTTATTAAAAGGATGTACTTTGATTGTATCAAGAGTTTTGGCCTCATTGAACTTTAATTTCTTCTCTAAAGACCCTACTTCTTAAAATAGGCACATTGAAGGTTACTTTGTTTGGAGTTAACCCATAACAATATCTGCTCATAACAAAGAAAAGGAAGACATAATTACCATCAGAAATGAAAAGGGGGGTCTGGAGAGATGGCTCAGAGGTTAGGGTGCTTGCTTACAATGCCTTATGACCCAGGTTTGATTCCCTAGTACCTATTAAAGCCAGATGCACAAAGTGGAGCATGTGTCTGGAGTTCGTTTAAAGTGGCCAGAGACCCTGGTGCATACATTCTCTCTGTCTGTCTGTCTCTTCTCTCTCTGCTTGCAAAGAAAGAAAGAAAGAAAGAAAGAAAGAAAGAAAGAAAGAAAGAAAGAAAGAAAGAAAGAAAGAAAGAAAGAAAGAAAGAAAGAAAGAAAGAAAGAAAGAAAGAAAGAAAGAGAGAGAGAGAAAGAGAGAGAGAGAGAAAGAAAGAGAAAGAAAGAAAGAGAAAGACAGAAAAAATATTTTTTAAAATAAACGAAAAGGGGAACAAAATTCAGATCCTATAAATATTTTAAAAGTACTAAGATATTATTTTTAATCTACTTTATTTAAGATTTACAATTTAGAGGAACTCCTAAAACATGCCTGACAATAAAGGGCCGGAGAGATGGCTAAGCAGTTAAGATGCTTGTTTGCAAAGCCTAAGGGCCCAAGTTCAATTTCCCAGTACCCACAGAAAGCAAAATGCACAAGATGACCCACGCATATAGTGTTCGTTTAAAGTGGCTAGAGGTCCTTATCCACCCATTTTCTCTCTCTTTACTCTCTCTCTTAAATAAATAATTAAATAAAGTAACAATATGATATAGAAGCAATTGCTGTATATTTATTAAATAAATTTCTAATTAATTGTTTTCTCACAAAGAAAAATACAGGTCCACAGTTCCATCCAGCATTTATTTAAATGGTAAAATAATATAAGTTATGCCAAATTTGCTATTTATTTTGGAAATCATTTTCCCAATGTCAAGCCTAATATTGAGCAAAAATTTTCCACCAAAAATTCAACAAAATAAGTTTATACATAAAAATAAATAACACATATTGTTTATGTTGAGCTTCTTCCAGAAATGCCAGTTTGGTTTGTTATTCTAAACCCAGTCAATTCTCTGTATCATATTATAAGAATAAAGGGAGAAATAATATCACAGCAGCATGTAAAATTTAACTTCATTTAATACAATGCATGAAATGAACTAGAAATGGAAGTGATTGATAGAGTATTATATGGGTCAGTTTTCCTTTGTTCTGAGACAATGACATATAAGGAGAAAAGATTTATTTTAGCTCAGAGCTAGTCATTGGCTCCAATGTCTGGGATCAGGAGAGGCAGAACCTCACTGGAGAGCGTGTGGTAGAATAACACTGCTCCTTAAATGATGGAAAGGAAGCAAAGAGGGAAATGAGAAAGGGCTAGGGTCCCAAATTACTCTTCAAATGCACACCTCACCTCCCAAAGCTTCCATCAAGAGCACCATGGCTGGTCATCACGCTATCAGCATATGGCCTGAGGGTGGGTTTAGGCATTTAAGACTGAAACCATGAAAATAGACCCACTCCTCTCACCATGCACAAAAATCAACTCCAAATGGATCAGAGACCTCAACATAAGACCTGTAACTCTGAAAACCCTGGAAGAAATAATAGGAGGAACTCTACATGAGATAGGAGTAGGGAACAACTTCCTGAGCAAATGTCCAGTAGCTCAGGAAGTCCAACAGTCACTTAACCAATGGGACCTGATCAGGCCCAAAAGCTTCTGTACAGACAAAAACACCGGACTCAGAGCCAATAGACCCCCGTCAACCTGGGAGGTGATTTTTGCCAGCTATAACTCAGTCAGAGGCCCAATTTCCAGAACTTACAGAGAACTCAAAAAAAAATAATAAAAAGTCAAACAGCCCCCTCACAAAATGGGGAACTGATCTCAACAGAGAATTCACAGAGGAGGAAACACAAATGGACTTTACTCACTTAAGAAAGTGATCAGCATCCTTAAACATCAGGGAAATGCAAATAAAAACCACAATGAGATTCCACCTTACTCCAGTCAGAAAGGCAATCATAAAGAAAACCAACAATAATTGCTGGCAATGATGTGGGGAAAAAGGAACCCTCATTCACTGCTGGTGGGATTGAAAACGTGTTCAATTGCTACAGAAAGCACTGTGGAGACTCCTGAACAAAATGGACATAGGAGCTAGCAATAGACCCAGCTATCCCTCTACTAGGCATCTACCCGTAAGATGCCACACCCCAGCACAGAGACATTTGTGCAACTATGTTTATAGCAGCTCAATTCATAAATAGCCAAGAATTGGAATCAACCCAAATGCTCATGCAGGGAGGAATGGATAACAAAACTGTGGTACATTAACATGATGGAATTTTACTCAGCTAAAAGGAAAAATGACATATCAAAATTAAGAGAAAAATGGTCTGACTTGGAACAGATCTTACTAAGTGAACTCTCAAAAAAACAGAGAGATAAACGCCACATATTCTCTCTCATATGCAGTTCCTAACCAGGTTAACTGTAAACTCCATGCAAACCAGTTGGGAGAAGTGAGAGTTTGTGAAAGAGGGGTAAGGAATGGGGGGAGGGAGATGACTTAAGCATGAAGCTAAACTAAAAATGATTCAAAATTATAAAATCCTCACTTGCATACTGCAACCTATTGAGCAAATAGTGGCATCCTCTGACAAGAGGGGCCGGGAATAGAAGGGAATAGAAGTCTAAACCTGTGAGAAATTGATCAGTCTGGCAACTCCTGGCCCCAGTCACTGGCTTGTTCCTTCACTAAGCTGTTGACCAAAGTGACCCATGAGGTCCCCAAAACAAGACAGGATTCTGTCAAAGCTCTTGAATGCCCACCCCAGGCCTGGGGTAAGATCTTGTTGCTGAAGAAACCACAGAAAGCCATCTATCAGCATCGAGAGACCCTGTGATATCCAGAATGGTAACCATCCCAGATGGTAGTTAGTGCAGTGCTGGAAGGCACTGCATAAGATGCCAGGGGAAACTGGTCAATGACAGTGGGAGTAAACAGAGACCACTGACATGAAACGCAGTCTGCCACCATGAGTAGGCTGAACACACTGCCTACTGGGAGAGAACAGCGAACCATGAAATGAGCACTTGTGCAATGGAGGAGCCAAAGCCTGGGGGAGGCAATCAACAGCTTTTAAGGTGGCCAAGTAATCCATTCAGTGATGGGGAGCCTTTAACTGGAACTGGGGACTCAGGGCAAAATGCACTGGGAACTAAACTCTTGGGACCCCAAAGACAACTGTACTATACAGTGATTTACAAAGCGGCTACTAACAATAGAATCTAGCCAATTCAGAAGTATGTACCTAAGTTAACCTATAATGATCTCACTCTCCAATGGAGATTCTGTTTGTCTTTCTCAGAATTCAGCGAGAGAGCTACGGATCCTCCAACCCTACCTATCGGTAGTTGCAGGCCGATAGCTGACATCCAGGCAAGAGATGAGCCACACCAGATATTCCATGAAGGATCCATATAGAACCCCGAGGAGAGTGGTGGGATAAGCAAGAGACCCAAAAGCACAGCCAATCAGCCAACAGAGGCTAAGCCAGACAGACAGACACCAACGATCTCAACACAACCTAAAGCAGACGTACAGAGACCCCTAAGACCTCAACAATAAAGCAGCCTTGATACTGACCCACCATGACTCAGGGGACTGAGCAGAAGAGGGGGCGGAAAGATTGTGAGAGCCTTGGTGGGGGAGAACTCTCAGAGACGTTGCTTCCCTCAGTAACAACATACATAGGGGGTGGAACTGGGTTGACTCCTAGGCTTATCCATAAACTCCTACCCCATGGACTGATCCAGACTGCCCATGGAGGAGGATTCCCAGCTGA
The DNA here is from genome assembly GCA_004024765.1 of Zapus hudsonius. NCBI lineage: Eukaryota > Metazoa > Chordata > Mammalia > Rodentia > Dipodidae > Zapus > Zapus hudsonius. The sequence goes on along the minus strand of PVHP010001967.1, from coordinate 89,152 downwards.
TTGGGGACAGGGAAGAGGTAAATCAGGGAACTGGGGACACCGACACATTAGTTGCTCATTCAGTGCATCTAAATATGGATAATAAAGATATAATTTACATAAAAATACTGCAACCATTATAAGTATCAAAAAAGAAAGAGAAAGGAAGAAAAACAAAGGAAGAAAGAAGACTACTAAAAACTGAAAAGAAAAAAATATGACACTCATTAGGCCTAAGAAAACTGATGAAAACCTTTCCGCAGAGTTGAGAAATGAGGTGAGGATATCCCCTGTCACAATCACGTGATCGACCTTTTCGCCGTTCACCTGTGTCTTCCCTGCTCTGGGCTCCTCACTGTCACCAGTTCTCCTTTGCCCAAATGCCCTCATGCAGCCTCTTCACATTGGTTTCTTTCACTTTGTAGTAAGCACTTCAGGTTTCTCCAAGAGTTCTCAAGCCTCCTTTCCCTTCAGTGGTGAAAACATTCTGCTACACAGCGGTACAGTCTGTATGCACAGTCCATACATGCACTTACGAAAGCATGTCTTAGTTGTTTCAAAGTTTGGTCTTAATAAGTCAAACTACCATCATTTAAAAGTGACACTGAAAGTGGGCACGGTAACACACACTATCTGACAGCTCACAGGTGGAGGTGGAAGGATAAGGAGTTCAAGGCCAGCCTAGGCTATATGCTAAGTATGAGTCTAGCTTTTGCTAAATGTAATCCTGCCTTAAAAACAAACAAACAAACAAACAAATAGAAGTTAAAAAAGTATAATTTATTACCAAAATGCAAGCATATGAGTAAATTGTTTAAATTAATAACTGAGTATACCAAAACAGCTAGACATAAAGTTGATATACAATCATAAAATGTTTATTTAACCAAATGAATATCAAAAAGAATATGCAAACTATATTCTTACAATGAAATGTTAGTGAAACAAAATGAACTATGGCCACATAACACATGTACAACTATGACAAGAAATAGTTAGAGAAGACAGAAAAATCACTATATACTTCTTATATATATATGTGCATGTATACACACACATAAGGGCTCACACATGTTTATATGCCTCTGTTTATCATTAGAGCCACCTAATTTGCAAGAGTCAGAATGGTGGAAGCAAATCAAGTGTGCATCGATGGACATGAGCAGCAAGCAGCAGGCTTGATGATAGAATGTTACTCAGCTTAAGAGGACATTCAGACATAGTGTCCAATATAGAAGCATCTTGAAACATTTTTAGCAGAAAAAAATAATTCAGTAGCGTGTATTATGTTGGTGCTGGAAATACTGAATTCAGGGCCTCACACATAGAGAACTCTATCTGTCCACCATTGAGCTTCATTACCAACCTCTACACCTACTTGGTGAAGCTATCTTTATGGCTGCCTTTGAAAAAAGTGGGGGATGCTAATAATGCTTCCTTTCTTTGTCCTGGGTAGTGATTGTGTTGATGTTCGATGATAATCTACTCCAGAAGAAAGAAGAAAAATATAAAAGGCAAAATTTAAGAAATTTGGAGAGTATAGAAGAGCCCCCACTTGATCTTAGAGTCAGAAAAGAGACAGCCAATATAGAGCACGTGATGACATCCCACCAACAGTGCGGGTGAAAAGTAGAAATGAACATTTACGAAAACTTGTAACTGACAAAAGACTCATACACAAAATAGAACTCTTGAAATCAGAAAAATAAACAATAAAAACATGAATAAGAAACATAAAGCAGGCACGTGTGAAAGATAAAAATCTAAGCTTAATGCTCAGTTTATTAAAAATGGAAAAAACTCAAAATGGCAATCATCCAAGAAATGAAAATCATCGAAGTGCATATATATCAACACTGCCTACCGATTTGGAAGATGTGCATATATATATCTATGCAGGCCAGAGCACAGTGAAAGGTGGGCGTATACATCCACACTGATCAGTGCTTAATGAAGATGCGCATGTATATGTCCAAACTAAACAGAGCTGAGTGGAAGAGGTGAATATAGATCCACACTGACCAGATGTTAGTGGAAGGTGTGCATACTGGAGCCTAGGGAAGTTGTTCGAAGGACTGGAAGAAGCACTTGGGGGAACACATTGCATGAACTTTCAGTATGTTGAAGGAATCCCTGTGGTAATCTGCCCTAGAAAATGTTGTGTGTGCATGCTAGAGAATTCTCACCTGCATTATTTACCAATTCAGAAAATAATATGATGCCCAGAAACGGTAGTCATATTTAAACAACAAATATTCAACAGTTGGCATGAACAAATACTGCTCTTAAACCCAGACATATACACAGATGAAGCTTTGTTTCTTTTTATGAAAAGTTTAAAAACAATCATATTTTGAATTTTCACTTGTGTGGTAAAACTGTAGTTAAGGTCCTAAGCCAAGAGGATGCTTGTTGTCTTTGGGAAGACACTGAAGGATTCCTGGATGGTATTTTGTGTGTGGTATGGTATGGTGTGTGTGTGTGTGTGTGTGTGTGTGTGTGTGTGTGTGTGTGTGTGTGTGTGCGTGTGCGTGTGTGTGTGGTGTATGCATGTGTGTGTCCCTTTAAGGCTTCCCATGTGCTCCCCTGACTGGGGTGTGCCTGCCTTCATTGACCTGAGCAGAAATCAGGTGTCCTGCTCCTAGCTCAACCATCCATTCTGGGAGCTTGCCGTTTTTTCATGAGCCCCGGCAGTTCTTGGCTCTCCTCCCATGGGACTGAGGTTACAGAGATTCTAACTTGGGGTAGTCTCAGGCCACATAGGCCTTCATGATTGCACAGGAAATGCACACAATCACTGAACAATTTCTCTCTAGTCCTGGATTGCTGTGTGTGTGTGTGTGTGTGTGCGCGCACATACATCAGGCTATCTTACTACCACAAACAAATGCCTCTCTGGCTTTACATGCTGAGGACTTGAACAGAGGCTGGCAGGTCTTCAAAGCAAGTGCCTTTAACTGCTGAGATGCCTCCCTATGCTATTGTTTTCTTTTGAAGTAGCCCAAGCTGACCTGGAACTCAATCTGCAGTCCTAGACTGCCCTCAAACTCCTGCCTCTGCCTCCCTAGTGCTGGGATTAAAGTGTGTGCCACCATGCCTGGCTTCCATGCTGTTTTTCTCTTGTGGTAACATACACGTAAAATTTACCATGTTTAACAAAGTCAATATTTTTCCTATTTTGACATGGTCTATTTTTATTTTTAGTTATGGTATCTATAGCTTTTATTTTTTCAGTGTCTCAAAACATTTTGATTGGGAATTTTATTGTATGGACAAATCATGTGTTGTCTCATTCTGCTCATGCTGTCCTTGAGTCCCCTCGTCCCTGCCCCTAGTCCATTGAGGGCCCTCCTCAGTGGGGTTACTCATTTTCACCATGGGGTTATGGATGCAGCAGGATTTTGACATTTTCATACATGTATGTAATTTATTTTGATGTTATTCTCTCCAATTACTCCTATGCCCTCCCCTCCCACTAATGCCCTTCTTCTTCCCTGTTAATCCCCATCTCACTTTTATGCTTTTTAAAAATCACAGTTGCTTGAATTTACCAGTGGCTGCAGCACGGGTGACCCTGATGTCTCCTCTGCCAGCAACCATTAGATGGCTTTAGGTAGTCTGGCGAATTTAAGTCTCCAGCTCTGTGAGTTCTGTGAAAACATCGTGTATCCATGTGACTCTACAATCTTCACCACTATCCCTCGCCAGAATGCTTTTCATCTGTCTCAATCCCGATCTGTCAACAATAACTCCCCATCCCCCATTTTCCCAGCTTCTGGCAAACCCCATCCATTGTGTTGCTATAAGTCTTGACTTTTTCTAGGTGCCTCATATGATGGAATAATTATTTGAACTTGTGCAATTGGGTTTCTTCTAGCATAAATTCTTGAAGATTCATCCATGTTTAAGATGAATATTCCATTGCATGTATATTTTGCATGTTGCTTGCTGTGTGTCCATGAATGGGTTGGTTATATGTCCATAACTGGGCTGCTATTGTGAGTTATGAACATGGGCATAGCTTGGGGTGGTGGCACACACCTTTAATCCCAGCACTCGAGAGGCAGAGGTGGGAGGATTGCCATAAATTAGAGGCCAGCCTGAGACTACAGCGTGAGTTCCAGGTTAGCCTGGGTTATATATATATTATATACCTTGAAAAAACTCTATAAAATAAATATGGGCATATAACGATTTTTGAATGCCCACTTTCAACAATTTCTCATACTCTGATGTTTTAATAATAGTGTGAAGTAACTGTATTTGATATATGTTACATATCACAATTTTTTTTCAAGTCTGCAGATCTGCAATTCAGTTATCATGGAGAATCTTATTCTGTTTTTGCATTTCTTCCTATGGCCCTGTTTCTCTCTTGTCCTGCTATTGAAGAACTGCTGTTTTCTATTTTCCTTACCATCTATTAGTAAGAAGAAAACAAATGGAGTACATTGGTAATATTTATCCAATTGTTCAGATAGTGAAAACGCTCCTTGGGATGTGTATGTATGTATGTATGTATGTATGTATGTATGTATGGTATATGCCTGAAAGAATATATGCCTGGTTATTCTAGTAGATGAGTGATGTCTTAATCTGATATTTGAGAAACCACCAAAGCATGTTGAAATCTCTTGCATTGTAAAAGTTTAGTGTGTACAAGTCACTAGCACTATAATCTAGTTTTCTCCTTTCCAAATAAGATCTTATTTCTCAATATTTTAAAGATTTATCCATTTTAAACTACCTTGAGATTTTAATAGTTATGCTTTATACTATTACTTATGACTTTTAAACTTTTAAGCTAATGATAGAATGACATCTTTATCCATGCTGTTATCCATTATTCATTTTCTTCTTTCTCCTGTATTTATATTCCTTCTTTTTGGTGGAATTGGGCTTCATATAATTCTTCCTTTATAATGGGTTTATGATTGTTAATTCCTTTTAAACTTTAGACAGATGTCATCTTGCATGTGAGATCCTTAGTAAAGTCAAATCATGAATGCTTGATGAACATTTTCTAGTCTTATCTCCCATCACATATTGTGTTGTTGGAAGTATTCCGAATTCTCACTGATAGGGAGTGATGAGAAAAAACAGGGTGGCCCAGGGTCTGCTTAGTTAATATTTGGTTTGCATTCCAAGTTCATTCTTTTGCAGCTGAGTGTGATGATGGCTCACATTTTTAACCCCAGCACTTGGATAAGGCAGAAGCAGAACCTTGAGTTCAAGGATAGTCTGGGCTCCAGAACCTTTTATTCTGTTAACAAAGGGGAAGGGGAGCAAGGCAAGTGAAGTGGGCTTTGTTGGCAGCAGAGAAGTCAAGACAACATAGAATTCCTACCAGGACTCAGACAGGTCAGAATGCGGCTAGACTCTGGTTCCATGTATAGTAAAACAATTCCTTTTTTTTTTTTTTTAAGAGCATCCATGAAAATACAACTCAGTGAAGATGTATAAATTATGTGGAAACTATGGGTGGGGTGGCAGAGATGAGAGCTTGCTCAAACAGTCACTCCCATTTAAGGAGCTTTGACTGCATCTTAGAATATGGGGAAATGGTCCTTTTTTTCTCTATGGGATACCCACATGCTCACAGGAAAAAACAAAGTTTTGGATAGGATCACTGATTGCTCATGCATTTTCTAAGCTATGGAATCCTGTTTTCCCACCTAGGATGATAAGGAACCAGAACTTGGGCTGCTTCCTCTACAGCTGATCCTTCTCTCTCTTCCCTCCCTCCCTCTACAAGGTGCACACAGAGGAAACCAGGGGCCATGCAGAGAAAAGGGGGAAATTACAAGAGGTTGCCAGCTGGTACAAATCTGCGGAGATGAGCTTTTCTTGTTCGGAATCTGGCCGTTTTGTCAGTGGAGAAGCGATGCCAAGGGGCTGGAAGGCTGAGACACAGACGGCCCCTCACGCCTCACACCCGCTCTCAACCCTTCGACTAGACTGCGGAGCGGCCTGGGCTTCACAACCCAACTATGCTCTAAGCTAAAAGTACGCTGGTCTTGATGGACAGCTCAAGTGTTCTGAACTGAAGAAAAGGATTCCACAACTATGGCAATAACTTAATAGTTTATTAGTCAGTCAACAATATTACAAATATTTAAAAATTACTTAATATAAATAGTTGGCAGCAAACTATTCCATTACAGAGTTAAATTACCAGTACAACAGACAGACTGGAGATTTAGACACCTGGAAGATAACAATAAAATAAACTAAATTATTTAACAAAAACAATTTAAGCTGAAGGTGTTTACCTAGTGTCCATAAAAGCATTGGTTCTCTTTTTTTTTTTTAGAAAAAAATAAAAAAAACTCCTTTAACACCCCATTAGAATATAAAATAAAATCAACGGAAAATATTAATTTGCATATCAAAGAACCATTTATAATTACAATCCAACACTCCATAAACCACTTGTGCGATTCTATACAGAAACTGGGAATTAGAAACTAGTTGCTTTAATATTACAAAGATTTCAGCTCCAAAAATAATTCAACATAAAATAAACTTTAGCAATTAGTGTCATAAAATTATATATTTCCACATAAAAATACAAAATAATATTAATGACAAGAATATGAAAAATTATTCCAAGTATTTTACTACTATTAAAATAAAATAAACCCAAAAAAACAAAATAGAAATATGCATGAAAAAAGTCTCTCCTTTTGTTAGCAAAACACTATCCAAAATAACTACAATCATTTACATCAGTACAAAGATTTCTGGATTTAAAAAATAGTTGCAATGACAAAAGGGGTATCTTTTCTGACAGTAAAAAATGACACTGTGGATAAAATCTGCAAAATATGCAATGAAAAAAATAAATTTGCATTAAAAAGGTTTACACTGTTATTTTTTATACAAACATTAGAAACAGTATTGCACATCACGACACAGAATCGAGGTTAGTCAGCCTTCCAAAATGTGTTATATTCAAGTTTCGTAGCATCTTGAGGAGAGGCTCTGTGCAGCCAGATGCAACAGGGAGAAAATATCAAGTGTTTTCCGTACACAAATATATAAATGCTAAATGTTTCCTTCTTAACAAAAAGCGTGGATTCTTGAAAGTATTTTTCCTCCACAGTCATACTTTTGGGCAGCAATATGAACATTTAGGGAACACAAGTGAAGAAGCTTTGAAAATACAAAAATACAATCAAAATTAATAATTTTCTACAAAAATAGTAAAATAAATATGATCTGTAAATTAAAAAAACTCTAATACAGTGTTTTAACAGTTAGAAAATAAGAATGCAGTGCATAAAAGGCAAAAAACAAACAAACCAAAAAACCTCAAAGGAACACAAAAGAAACAACCAAGGAAGGGGAGGTGGGAAGGAAGGAACAGAACACTGGCGAAGAAGCTGTGCTGTAACAGAAGCGAAGGGAGACAACCACGCACTGGCGTTGTTTTCATCCGTGCAGAGAGGGTGCTCGCTGACATTTCCCTTCAGTTCAATTACTTATTTCTGTTTAAGAAGGGAAAATGATTTTCAACATCTCCAATTATTTTTAGAATATAATTTATTTTAGTATTCATTATTTAATACATTAAAAGGCTCAATTTTAAACCTTAAGCAGAAATTAGGAAAATAAAGTTTAAAAATCTGCGAAATTAAATATCTAAATAATTAACATTGCAAAACTACTGATTTCTTTTCTAAATTCCAAAAATTGAGGTATAGCAAAGGAGATGTCATCAGTCAAAAAAAGTGTGCCATAAAATAGCTGACTGTTGGAAAAATCTCTCACAGAGATATAAAAATAGTGCATAACAAATGTCAGAATGGATCAAGGTTTGGCAGGGTCTAAGGTTAGAAAAGAATACTCCAAAAAATCTGGAGGATCATGGTTGAGTAACAAATAGGGACACTGACAAATAAATTAGTAAAAAGCTCTTCTGAAAACAGCATCAACTTTGAACATTAAAAACTTGAACCACAACCACAATAGAACAGCAGTTAGACATGAACCACATTGTTACAGTACAAAAAAGCACACCATTGACAGCCGGTATTAAGATCAACACTTTGCTCACATGAAGGATTGTCCCAAGGGTCTGCGAGGAAGGCCACACCCTCGTAATTTTCTCTCTTTAGTCAAAAAAAATCTTAGTTCTGCATTTTTACAAAACATTTACCAATGTGGGGTGCTTTGCTTAGACTGCAGAGCGACTCTTCCAGTAACACACAGGGCCAGTTACATGAAGGATGCTCTAGAGAGAAAATACCCCTAAGGATATTCTAAGTGTTCAGTACCGAGAGAAACTCACTACTGCATGTTTCCAAGCTACTTTCTCAAAGAGGAAAAAGAAAATTATCTGCGAGCAAAGCCATTTCCAAAATTCCTTCATCGAAAAGTTTAAAAAAGCAATTCTTAACCATTAAGAACAACAATGCTTCATGCAACAGTGACCCCAGTTTAGACAGAAGACCCTGAATACACAGGTCGAACGTAAGCAGATTTAAGCCAGATTTCACCACTGTCTTCAATTTAATTTTATGCAACTAGCCATCTGTTCATTCTCCCATCTCCATTTTGACTTTACTTAAAGTTCTGCATTCTTCTATAAAATCATTTTTAAAATATGGGCTTCGTATGGGTCTTGCATTTGGTGACTGGTTAGCAGTGTGCTGGCCATCTTTGGTTTTTAATGAATCTTAACCATGAGCTAGCAAAGGGGCTAAAATCAACTTTCTTTAAAATTCTCGTTTTTCTTTTATTCAATCTTTTATCTATACTATATCACTGCAACATGAATTAGAACCGCACATCACAAAATTGCACAGGGATTACAAATATTACATCCAGTCTGCATAAAATCGAATTCCACTACTGACCAGATCACAAAATGGCTGCACTCTCTAATCTAAAACTAATTTGCATATTGTACACATGTAGGACAACATTTTTAACTTGAAGTCACAATAATGCATGCAAGTTTGCTTTTTTAAAACAAATTTTAGAATTTGTTCATGCGACCTAGACTCAAGAGAGCTTTTTCGAGCATTTGCAATACCTCGCCTCTTGTGGGTTAATAACTAGTCATGCACATGGTGGACACAGGGAAGTAAACATGCATCTTCACATTCTAAAGCTATGGCCGTTAGGCCATATTGTGCCTGCATTTAATCTGCAATGCAGTGTTCGCTAACGTTTTCAGTCCCGTATTAATAGTGGCGTTTACACATAACACCTATGTAGCAGCAAAGCTAATACAGCTTGTGATTAAAAATGTTTAAAAATAGCTAAGAAATCAGATTATCTTGAGGTATTATTTCTTGCAAGTCAAAATGGAGCGCAAAAAAAAAAATCAACCCTAATTTTTAGTTTATGTATACACTGAAAATAGCAACAATAAAAATAAGCATTTGTAGCAGAGACATCTTCCATCTTCACTAGTATTTTGCTACCTTTGGTAAAGTACTGGGGCAGATCTTGAAGTTAAAAACCCATGTTCAGAAATAAGTGCACGCTTCACCCACTATATAGCAGCAGACTGTGTTGCCCCTATGCAAAACATTCTCATATCTAATTTTAACTTTACATACAAAAATAACTTGGAGAAAATACAAAAAAACATTTTATTTTAACATGAAAATATCACAAAAATTAGTAAGCCTGAGATGTAGGGTTTTGGTGAAAAACAAGAGGCTTCTAGTGTTGTGGCTGCCAATAAAGATGCAGGTATTGATAGCTGGGTGAGAGCAGAAGAATGCACTTATTTCTTCTGCACGTCAGTATCTTCAGACATAGTTAGCCACATGCACCCTTTCTTTTCTTGTTAAACGGAGGCCGGGTTGGGTTGCTGTTCTTAGTTCCAGCGGAAGTGGATCTGACGTGGGCGATCAGCACCTTCCTTCACCAATGGCTTATGGAACTCCCGTCCTGCACGAGAGTGGATATTTGCCCAACAGAACTCACAGTAATACTGCAGGCAGGTGACGTTGGCACAGAAGAAGGGAGCAAACTTCCCACCACAGCGTGCGCCCTGGCACTCATCACACATCTGGTCATCCAGCACGTACGGCTTCACCTCCACCTACAAACAGAGGAGGAAAATGTGTCTTCTTGGGCTCTGCTTCAGAAATAAAATTTTGCAGTGATTTAAACTATTTATAGTGCTCTACAGAAAAGGACCAGCATTAAACGTTGCTCAACCCATCTGCTCAGCATCTGAGCTGCTATGTTGAGCCCAATATTCGGCTTCAAGAAAAAGGAATTTAGAAATGTGTCAGTCAAGTGCTCTACCACTGAACTACATCCCTGACCTGTTTCATTTTCATTTTGAGACAGAATATATATATATACATGAATGATGGTTTGATCCAGGTGTCCCCCCAAAACGTATTTGTTCTGAATGTTCAATCCCTAGCTGATGGCACCTTGTTTAGAGCTGTGTTGTTGGAGGCAGGCTTATGAGTGTTATAGTCAGCATCCCCTTGCCTGTATTTGGCACACTCTCCTGCTGCTCTTGTCCACCTGATGTTGGCCAGGATAGGATGTCCACCCTGTGCTCATGCCACCATTTTCCCTGCCATCAAGGAGCTTTCCCTGGAGTCTGTAACCAAAATAAACCCCCCCCCCCCCCCCCGCCACTTCTGGTTGGGTTCTTTGTTGCAGTAATAAGAGGTTGACTACAACAATAGAAAGAGAAATAGTTTCTAATTTTTGCTGTTATAAATGAAAACCATCACTAACACTTATCCTTGATAAGTCATTTCCTAATGAATACATGACATCTTTTAGCCTCAAAATCAACCAGAGTCCTACGAGAACTGCTTCCCAGTCTGTAATCAAGGAGGAAGTGGCATGGAAAGGGGCAGTTTGCCCAGCATTCCAGGCCACATGATGGAAATGGGATTCAATCATGCAGTCAGCCTTGAGGATGGTTAGAAAGATAGCTGGGACTTGCTGGCTTTAAAATTACATCTATAGTCATGGTTTTTATATTATACTTAAAACAGTGTTTTGAGAATTTCACATTTCAAGGAGAGTTTATTACAAGTCTAAGAAACGAATACAAAGTGTTCAAACCTTATTAACTCCTTAGGGTAGTAAGTTTTCAATCAGCTTCTTATTTTAAGTGAAATGATTTCCACACATGCAACTTACACGTTTATCAATGTCACCGTGCTGAAGCTGAACAAACCGAGCACTGATGGCAGCAATATAGCTCTGCTGGTTGGAGAAAGCAACTCGCCCAGCACCTTTTGGGTATTTCAATTCTGGATCTGTATCAATTCCTGCATAACAAACTCCACCATACAGCCGGTCCATGATCATCGCCAGTTCGACTTCAAAAGGAAAAATGCTCACATTAAAAGTGAGAAAAACAATAATCAACAAGTACTTTTAAAGTCAAGTCAATCAAAAGAACCGAAACATCAGGGTGCTGCTGAAGGAGAACCCAGGTTGAGGGCCTTGTTCTCACTGGGCAGCATAACCACTGAGCACCACTCCTCTCGAGCAAAGCAGAGCTAGAGTTCAGGACCTTGTCCTCACTGAGCTCTTCCCCAACACTGACACAAGCTTCTTCGTTTTCCTGTAAAGTTGGCCTCATCATTACAAGACATTGCTTTCACTCTATCTTCTGTCGAATTTTCTTGTGAAAACAGCTCCATTTCCTTTCTAAATCTAACTCTCACTTCCACAGCTGATTCCATTCGCTTTCACAGTGGAGGGATGCTGTGTTGGTGGTTTCCCTTCCCCTCTAACTGATTTCCACATGTACTATTTTTGTTTCCTCTTTTAAAAAATGCTCGTAACCTCATCTGTCTTTCTCAAGTGTTGACACATTTTTTTCTCTTCCTCTTTACAAATTCCTCAAATGTTTTTACTCTATTTCCTAATTCCTGCCTTCTTATTCCTTGGGAACTTATTTGGATGTTCTAGAAGGTAAGTGTAGCTACTCATATGCCCTTGACTGAAGAAAGGTAATCACCTATACAAGGAGATTGTCCTCATGGACGAAGCACACAGCTTTGGCAGGTAAACAACACCTGCTTGCCAGGTGAATAGTGACCCTGCTCAGTGGGAGTCATGTGACACAGCCCAATCATCCTAGTATCTGTCACTTTATGACTTTCCTTTTAACTGCTCTTGTCAATATCAACTTCCCCTATGTTCAATCTACCTGTCAGCAACACTGAACAGTTAACCCCTTCCTTACTTGCAAGGTATTTTATTCTACTGATGATTCACTTTATTGACAATTTCTTTGTCATCCTTGTTAGTTCCTCAACTTTTTCATGTACCTTAAGTTTCCACCTTCGCACCTCTATCCACACTCCTAGCTTTGGTGATTTTATCCTATGTCTTGCCTTTGACTGTTATTTGTGCCTCTTCAAGCTCCTAAGTTTCTAGGTCTAGTCTGGACCTACCTGGATACAGACTCATAAAGCAAGTATCAGCTGGACAACTCAGGCTGGTATTTAGCAGACACTTCATGTAGTTAGTATGTTAAAATGATCTTCCTCCATTTCGTGAAACATGATCTAATGAGATTTTGTTGACAATTAGTGAACAACAGAAAGGAGGCTATCATTGAATCAGGATCCTTAGATTCAGCCTTTGTTTTCTTCTGAACTGCACTCATCATCCTTTGAACTTGATTTTCAGAACATACTTGGATTCCAATATCCTCATGTCCATCAGTTTCAAACTACTAAGATTTTTCATTTGGCCTTATCTTTATTTTTTATTATGAACTTTATGAACAAATCCTGTGTTGTCTCATTCCCCTTGTGTTAACCTCTTATATCCCCTCTTCTCTGACCCCATTCCACTGAGGGTCCTTCTCAGTGGGGTCGTTGGCATTCATCATGGGATTATAAATGTACCAGTCAGTCTGGGGAGGGGGTGGCATGACAAAAAGTAGTCAGAAAACTACTCTCACCCTCTGTCTCTTAAAATCTTTTCACCCCTTTTTCTGCAATGTTCCCTGAACCTTGGCAAGTATTTTATAAATCTACTTTAGTGTTGAGCTCTCTATCACCTTTGTGTTTCTGCTTTGAGTTATAAGAATACTCATAACTCATCTGTCTGAATGGTGCCATAACCAAAAGTACAACCTTCTCTCACCCTGTTCCTTTTCTCTGTTCCTCCTCTCAGTAAAGGACGTCACAGTCCACCTGGCAACTTAGGACAAAGTTGGGAATCAATGTTTCTGTCTACCTCATAAACATTTATGATAGCTGCTCACTTGGTTCTGTCTCTATTGTCATTATGAGTTCCATATACCATGGTCCATCTCATTACCTGGCCCACCCACATTTACTTCTAATCTGTTTCCCTCTAAGGAGTCCAACCAATATGGTTATGTCTCTCCTTTGCTTAAATCTCTCTAATGGTTTTCACTTGTTTGATCAGCCTTGTATGAGGTAACTCCTATTTCCTTTTCCAACTCTCCAATCCCCACGTCAGTCACTCGGGCTCCTGGCAGTCCCTCCACTGACACTCAGGGCTTCTAGATACGCTTGCTCTCACAATCTTCCTCCTGCCCTAACTCTGTTCCTTCTTTGTTCCTTCAGTTCAAACACAACTATCTTTAAGATAGCACACTGGGTTATATTCTCTTGATATCCACATTCTTCTATCCCCCATAGTCTTTGCAGCAATCACAATGTTTTTAAGTATGCATAAGTGTGAACAGCACTTTAAATCACATCACTCAGACTGGAAGAGGATGTTTTCAGTAATAAGCACTACAACCTTTGGATGATGTGTGGTGCCACAGAACTTGCATATTAAGTGAAAATTTACATCTGTAATTATGTCCTATATTATGTCTTTCAGATTGTTGGCTCCCGATTACTGAGAAACAGAAGATTATGACTCACTCACCTAAAATGCTAATGAAGTTAACAGCTGAAACGCACAAAAAATAAAAAATTCCATACCTTTTCATATACCAAATCAACTCACACAATGAGACACAACATTCTCCTATCTTAGAGAGTCTACTTACCAGCCCTTAATGGCCTAGGAACGCCTCCAACAAAAATTGTTTTTCGGGGATCCAACGGCTGAGAACCATCCATGACAAAATCACTGTCACTTAGATTCCAAGGACGAATTTGAACCTAAGAAGAAAATTGCATTTGGTCATTTATTGTTTAAAACTTTTATAATTGGATTTGAAAATGGATTTCTATTATGAGTTCCTATCTAGATACTACCAATGTCTGAGTGATTTAAAAGCTGGACTTTTAACAATTTTTAAAACAGTAATATCAGTTCATATAGTATTTACTTACTGGTTTATCCTTGATGGTAGGGCTGGAAACACACAGATACAGTTTTCCATCTTCTTCAATACAAGCATCAATTAGTGCCTGAACTGAGCTCTCTTCTTGAAAGAGAAGAAATGCATAACCTGGAAGAGCCATTAGAAAAGAGGTAAGAAATCAAGTTAGGTGACTTTACCTTCATTTCAGTACTGCTTAGAAAATATATGTTTTTGAAGAACAACAAAGCCTATAAAGCCCATCAAATAGGACTTGAAGCATTCTGTCTCCAAAGGTGACAGCACACCAGGGACAACACACAGACAAAGCACTTTTCAGAGCCTTTACTTTCAGGCACTATACTAAGAGTTTTATCTGAGCTGTTTCTTTGGACTCTAGCAAGTCTATGAAGCCTTCCAACTTTACAGAAGAAAAAGTAAAATTACCAAGTTCTTAAAATTAGCAAGAGGTTAAATTACTCTCTCAGTTAGCAGATGATAGAATAATTTCAAACACACATTGGCCAAAGGTCTTCCATATTCTATTAGTGGTATTATATTCTTAAAGAGCATTGAAGATTTAGCATTTCACATACATTAGAGAGCAAAGTTTCATTTAAACATCCTTGGAATAATACACACAGAGAATACACTGGACTAGAGTAGAACTGGAAAGGCTTACTTTTTCCAATTTTATAAAACCTACATAATACTAAGAAAGTTAGTCCAAGGAGGGTGGAATGACCTGGTTCTGTAAGACTGGCTTAAGCTTAAACCTCAACTTGGATGAGCACTGGAACACTCTTTTCAGACTCTTTACAGACTACGCTTAGCCCGGGATACTATGTTCTTCCTTCTCTTGGGAACAACCAACTGCCGATCTTTAATAAAAAATCATGCACCCAGTAGGCAGAAAAAATATACAAGAGAAGACATTTATATGCTATTTTCTACTATGCAATCACTCCCAGCCACTGAAAGCTATAAACATGCCTTCCCTCAGCAACGCCTGTGACACTCAGCAAACAGCATCTCAATTAAGTCCCAATATGCAACCACCACCATGCAGCCAGCAACCACACCTGTCTCCATGGTACCTGTGAGGTCATGTTTTACTCAGAACTCAAAGAAACCAGCTAATTGTCAACCATGTTTTTTAATGTAAAAGAATGATACATTTAACACAAAAGTACACCATTTTAATAAAATATCTGGTAGCATAAGAAACCTGAAGTCATCAAACCAATCTAAGAAATATCTAAAGATTAAAAACCTCTCATAGACTATTGAAACTGGTGGGAAATTTTTGAATATGTTTAAAAACATGAAGGATAGGCTTTAATTTTGATGTAAACTAAGGTTCTAAAAGCTAAACTATTCTGTAATAACTGCATTTTAGACCAAATAATCATTTTAAAATTTAGGATTTCAAATGGTGCCTAATAATTTTGTGATAATGTTGTTTGTGATATTTTAAAATACTACTAAACATGATATTTTTAATTTTTAGTAATTTTTGTTATCACTAGAAAATGTTTGTATCAAAAATTTAAGAAAATGGTAATTAAACTATGACCTCGAGAATGCAAGCCATTAGCCATAATATTTGTACAACAGAAATTTCTTTAGAATTTGATAAAGGAACATAATGGCTACATGGGTAAATGCTGCCCGCTGCAAGGCATGGGACTGCTCACCCACTAAAGCCTCAGATCACTGTATTCATCAGAAGGTTGCTGCACCAAATAGATCTCAGAATATCCATGTTTTCCAAACCATGGAAAATGCTGAACTCCAGAACCAGCAAAAACACTTGCAAAGAACAAAATTTGGAAAACACTGGTATGAGCAATTAACTATAAATGTACTAAAAAATGTATATGAGTTAAAGTGCTTTCTTTTCGTTTGCGAAAATAAAAATGCACATAGAAAGCCCATCACAACAATGGCGAGGCTATTGGTGAAGATATCACTAGGCTTGTTTCAATATGCCTTTCTAGGCTATTTCCTTTACACAAGCAAACAGATCATGCAAAGATCTGTACCTAGACAGAAAGAAAGAAAGAAAGAAAGAAAGAAAGAAAGAAAGAAAGAAAGAAAGAAAGAAAGAAACAAACAAACAAACAAACAAACAAACAAACAAACAAACAAACGTACACACTAGCCTCCATGCAAACCAATTCTAATTCTTTTCCAAAATTCTATCTCCCCTTGGTGACCATGGGAATTTGAATCCACGTTACACCTCGGGTACCACAACATTAAGCATAAAGCCTAACCCTCCAGCACACTCTAACCACTGGAACCCTAACACGGTACAGCGTAAATGCTGCCTATACTGCATGGTTTGGGAACTTTAAATTAGGAAACATCCATGTACATTCAGTAAAGACACAAATCCCTCCCAATAGTTTTGGTCTGTGCTTTACTGAATTTGTCCAGGAATGAAGAGCCTGAGGATAGATTTCAATCCCTGCCTTGGAACTCTTAAAATCTTTTTCAATCCAAATTACACTGTAGTCATTATACTTCATTGAAAACTCAGGGAAGCTTTCCCCCACCTACTTGAGAAAGTCTAAGTAATTTCTCAACCCTGTAATACTAATTGTTGTTTATATCACTTATTGGGCAACTATCAGTCTGTGAGTTATAAAGAACACAAAATTTAAGTTAAGACATAGTCTTACAGACTTTGGCAGAACTGTGTGTGATACTGTAACTGTGGTGAGAGCTGTGAGAAGAACAAAGACAGTGCTGAGCTAGACGGCCTTCAGCAGGAGATGCTGAGCCCTTAAGGTAGGTCTTCAAGACTGCCTGTGAGCTACCACTGTGAAATCCAACAAAGCAGGGGGCGGGGAATAGATGGGAAGGTGCGGCAAGAAGCTGTAGGACAAGAGACTCATGCCAAGAAGCTGGACTGCTTTGGGGTGGGAAAGCAAGACGTAACAGCAGAAGAGTGTAGGGATCTCCTAGGCTAGAAGAGAGGATGTGGACACAGAAGCAATGATGGCTGAAGTAACCGGGCCAGGGGTGGTGGTAGCTAAGGAACCACTCAAGACTGGAAACCCTTAGTGATTTCCTTCAGGCTTCTTTTGCTCCACTCCATAGATTTACTGGACTATTTTCCCCAGTCTTGACAATGCACTCATCCATGAGAATAACAGTATGTTTCTAGATTTATGTTTTAATGATATCCAAAGAAAAGCCTTAGTTTTCAATCTCCCCTTTTCTTTTATTCAATTCACAGAGTCTGCCAATCACAATTCTGACTGAATGACTGCATACTTTACAAGTTTTCTTTTCCCACCCTCCCTCCCTCCCTCATCATGGACAGTGGAAACTCAGACTTTGTGCTGGTCACAGGAATATGGCGTGACCGGGGTTCTTCCCCTCTGATGACAAGAGAATTATCCCAGCAATAAATGATCCAAGCAGTTAAGTATGGACTTCATGCTTGCCTTGTTATAAAATAGGGAGTTAAAAATACTTAACGGGGCTTTCTCTACATATTCAGTCACATTATTAACTGGATCATTTGTGTATACCTTCTAACACTTAAATTATTCAAAGATCTTAAATTTTTACAAGATAAGCATAACTCACTTCACAGGGATCTTAAATTCATTGATACAGAGGTATATTTTTCATAAATTTGAATCCAAGTTACTTAGAATATGTGTTTTAGATGGGGAAAATTTTCATTATTTGAGTTTACAACATCATTATAAATTATAGTGTGAGTATATCAAAGTTCATGATTTATTACTGGTTTAAAGTAAAACTGTTCTTAGGATCATTACGTTTTGCCTCATTCAATCCAGGTTAGCAATTTTTGCATATTATGAACTTTTATATAAAGTTATTTACACTCAATTTTAAAAGAAAACACAAAGGAAGTAACTGGTACTATTTTTTCTCTCATATAACCTAGCAAATAATTGTAATAAAAACCCTTACCTTTTGGTGGAAAATAGGACTTGCTTTCTGCTTTATGAGGCCAATCTACTACCAAAGGCCCAAATCTTCGGAAGCTAGCAGTTATTTCATCTGAAAAAAAGTGTAACATGCGCTGGAAATTGGTTCTAATAGCTCATCCAAAAAAAAAAAAAAAAAAAAAAAAACTATTTTGGATGACTGAATTATAAATTGACAAATATATGTCTAATATCCTTATTAAAATATGTCCATAAAATGTAACTGTATCAGTCAAAACAAATTCATTTTCAAAGAAACATACTTGACAGACTAATTCCATGTGAATTTTAAAATTTCATATGTATCACCTGGCCCTTAATGACTTCATAGAACACCAAACCATAAATAGAATTGGCTTGAAAACATGTCAACTTTCAATCTATTTAAGTAAAGAAGTTGCTGCTGCTTCCGCTTCATTTATGGCCAGCATCACTACAATGCTGACAGAAATGGACTGAGTCTGAACATACCAAAAAGTTTCAGGGAAAGATACATGAATATGGTAAAATTCAATGATATTCTAAGATACTGGTAACCTTATCATACTGATAATATTTAAAACATAGTTGTGGATATGTGAACCATAACTATAAAACTTCCCAAATTTTCTCAATCACTAGCATGTATTTTAACTTTCACATTGTTTGTATCTGTTATTATTATAAAAGATTTGTCACATATTTTATTTCCATTTCCCATTTGGATTTTATATGTGTTTTGTGTTTTCAAGTGGGTTTATCCTTTAAAAAAGTTACTGTTCATTTCCATGCAGTGCAGATTTATTGAGGGCTGGTTTGACGTATTTCGCATGGATTATGTGTGTCACATGATGTATTAAAAGAAGTAGGATGTGGCCTACACATCATGGAAATCTTATTTGTATAAATGTTCATAGTAACATATGCATCATAAGACACAAAAATAAAACTACAAGTCAAAAACTATCTTTTCACCTTACCTTCATCAATATCTGGAGGAAGCCCACCAACAAAAACTTTTCTAGAGAAGCGTTCTATTCGTTCCCCATTTTGATGAGCTGAGTAACAGGTGGGTGAATTTAAAACACCAACTTGATCACTGTGGCCATCATCCAGCAAACCATCATCTATTGGAAAGAGGGAAGAACGACCTGCAACATGAGAACAAACGTTACCTGAATCTATTATATAGCAAAATGGTAATATGAAGTCAAATGTAAATATATCAAATACAAATTCAAAGGTTTGAAAAATAAAGAGGTAAAGTATTCATGGTAAGGCAGATAGCATGTAGTTCAAATGCTTGGCTTCAAGAGAGAAGCAAGTATGATTTAGCAGTCATTGGGCTGGGGATGTAGCTAGTGGTAGACTGTATGCTTAAAAAATCCTAAATTCATTTCCCAGCACCAAAAAGAAAAAAAGAAACAGTCATATGGTCATAATTATATTGAAAAGAAATACTAGATCACGTCCGGTTTTCATGGAGAGCAGCAAGAACCTGTTGTACAGGGAACAGTCAAGACTAAATGGGTAGCATTCTCTGGAAACTGGTAGAGAGGAAATGACACAGACTAAACAGCTGCATCACTACAAGGAAGAACAAAGCAGCAAGGTGTACCAGCAGATAAGGTCGGAAAGCAGTGGACTACACATGCGACAATACCATGACTGTGTGGGGACTTGTGCACACACAGAGAACGCTGGGGGCTCCAGCTGTCAGGGAAGCAACACCACATTCTGCTCAATTTTCTGAAACAATCCTAATTGAGACACTTTGTGTTCACAAAATAGGAAATGACTTAACAGCATATAGTGCTTGCTTAAGGGCAAGCGCACACACACACACACACACTTTAAATCTTAAAGTCTACAGGCAGATGTAGGGCACAAGTTCTCAAGAGCGCTTCAAGGTGCTTCAGAGGAAGATGATCAGAGGAAAGCAATCTCCAAAAATAAAATGGTAATTCCTTGTTATCTCTAAGAGCAGCTGTGAAAAGCAAATGACAGCAGATCTCACCTAGAGAAATGTTAGTAGAAACATGTTCTTGAGTAAACTTGCTATGTGGAAAAAGAAGCAATAAAAGGACAATGAATTTATGTAAGCAAAAAGAGTAGTTAAGTTGTCTGGAACATGCCAGAAACAAAGAGAGTAAATTTTATGGCAAGTTGGAGAATTTATGACTTCAAAAGCCATACTAGACATTACCCCCCTCAGCTACAATTCATAAAGGGGGGGCAACCTTGTTGCCTCCTGTGCTATCCATAACCCCTTGCCACATGGATTGATCCAATGTGCCCACCTAGGAGGATACCAGGGGGTTGGGGACAGGGGGGAGGGAAAAGGTAAAATAAGCACAATATTTACTCTATGTATCTAATTTTGGGTAATAAAGATAATTTTTTTTAAAAAGCCATACTAGGAAGACATTTTTACACGACTAAGAAAAATCAGCTGGGTCCATGGGTTCAAACAAGAGTATAGCTCTCCTCTGTTTTCCTATCATGCTAGCAAATACAAATACAGGGCTGGGGAAAATGAGCAGAAAAAATCTAACAGATCAACACAACTGCAAGGAGGGACGTGAAAATGAAACAGAAAACACGCCATGCCAAGGGAACACCACAGAGAGCTCTGTCTGAGGAAGTAGTCTGAGGACCAGGACTCTGAGAAACAGGCATATGGACAGAAAGAAGCAGAGTTTCCCATGCTGGAGGTGTGAAGAACAAAGTGCAAAGGAGGAGGTTAGGAATGTAGCAGAGGTAAGAAACAAGTCAGTCTTTCAACGATTTCCCAAGAAAACCTTCCTTTGCAATGTCATTGATGAGATCTCGATGGCACCAAGGAGATCAGATCTTTGGGAAATATAGGCAGGTGGAGCACACAAGGAACCAGACAGGAGTGTGAAAAAAAATCAGGAAACCAAAATACAACCATGCTAGACGTACCAAAGACACATTACGAAGTATTGGAGGTGGGGGAGGGGAGAGCATATAAGAAAATGGCTTTATGATGATGATCGACAAAAATCAAAGTCTGTGGGCTGAAGAGATGGTCCCGTGGTTAAGTGCACTTCCTGTATAAGTATGAGGGTGCATCTGAGGAAATATAAGGCTTCTGAGTGCCAGTCTCCAGAACCCATGTAAACATCTGGGCATGCTCACACATATCTGTAACTCTAGTCCTGAAGTGTTCACTGAAGAAATCACTGGGGCTCAGGGACAGCAAGCATCACAAGGAAAAGTGGTGTGTGAGGAGGGAACAGGAGAGCCCATGGGCACTGCATCAGCATACACACAAGCACACACCAAACACCCTGTACACACACTAAGGAAGGAAACTGGATTTGAGGGTTGTTTTAAGGTGAGTCACTGAAGATGCATGCCACTTATAGTTAAAGGAGTTCTGTACATTATACACATTAGAGAAAGAAAAAGAATAATGTAGACAAGCTGTTTTTCTTTCAAGAATAAATGAAGGATTGGGGAGGGGTAAAGAAAAGCATATAATCTAGAATATATACCTTAATCTGGAAAGACTCAACAAAGAAAAATCTCATAACACAATGAAGTGATATTAACACAAACAAGTAGCATGACGTTCTACAAAGGATGGATTGGGAGAAAGGAGGAGGAGCTACATGCCTGACAGTGACGTGAAATTCCCAGAAAAAAGTCACACCTATGCTAAAGCTTCAACAAGGCTGATTGATGGTGGAGAGTGGGAATGTTGCAAATCCAGAAGATTATCATGGGTCACTGGCTTCCATGAACCCAAACGCTAAGAATGTTGTCAGATAGCATTGAGACCTATGCAGAAATTTCCCACTCAGCTGTAACCAGCATACCTGATGTTCCCACCAAGGTATTTGAAAATACCCTGATTTGGGACTTTCTTTTGCTCTATAACTATAAAAACTTGTGAAACTGTTTCCATGCTGGAACATGCTGAAGCAGTCCTGGGCTATGCTTACCCATATTTGGTTTATAAATATACTATCTCTTTCTCCCTTTGAGATGAGAACTGTGTTCTGCATTGCCACTAACTAGCTATAAGTTAGATATAAGAACATTAAGTGTATGAAACACAGCAACAGGGAGACAGTCTATTTGGTACAGGGCAGTGGCCTCTCTCACGTGGTACTCTGTGTCATGGACACACAGGGCAGGGGCCTCTCACATTAGATACTTGCTTTACACTTTTCAGAATTTGGATTTTCACATCAGAGGGACTCAACCTGCTATTTCTTTTTTTTTCTTTTCTTCCCCTTATTAAAATGAATCCCATCAAATTCAATCAAAAGTAATATTGCTAGTGGGCTGGGGAGACAGGTCAGTGGTTAAAGGTGCTTGTTTGCAAAGTTTGCAGGCCCGGGTTTGATTACCCATGCCCACTTAAAGCCAGATGCACAAAGTGGTTCACACGTCTGGAGTTAAGTTTTCAGTAGCAGGAGGCCTTGCTGTGCCCATGTTCTCTCTCTCTCTTCACAAATAAATAAAAATATTTTAAAATATTCATTGTGAATCACTAGTTTAATTTCTTAGATAATTCTGCAGTTTAAAAGGAGTCAGGTGAAGTCGAGAAATGAGCCTCCTGACTGGGTCTCAGGAACATCTGAGGACATGCCAACAGTGGAAAGGGTTTTCTTTTTAAGTGTCCCTAAGCCAACATCACAGTCCATAAATACAATGAACAAAGTTTAAAAGACTTTTATCTTCAGAAAACAATATATCATAAATATTTAGGTTTTAAGCAGAAATACTGGACATAGTGACAAATCACTTACAAGCTATGACAGAAACAGGTGACCCAAAATTGACTTTGGCTTTATGTAAACTAGGATATTTTAAGTAAGCCTAATCATAAATAAATAAAGTACTCTAGTTAATTTAAGTATGAAAAACACCTGAGAAGCTCAGCTGAGCAAAGCAGGCCACAGAAAGGTTAATATTCAATGCATTCTTCACACTAACAAGGCTCCCCAAGCCTAAGGAAGAGTGCTCTATTGCAGGAAGTCAGAAAGGCTATGAATTTTAATAGTCATTGGAAAGATGAATGAACTGCCGAAGATCACCAACGAATAAATTATGTTTTGCATTCTGATAATCCTTTCCCATAACCTAAATTATCGTGACTATAAAGTCTGAATCACTACCTCAGTTATTCCCACCATACAGCATACTTTACTGTGCTTGCTAAAGGAATGAAAATAAATTCTATGGCAAGAGAATGGATAGCTTTCAAAACATTTTATTTCAAGTATTATCCTAATGTTTTTTCATGCGTCATAGATTCTTATCTGCTAATTATCAGCGCTGGGTTGGAGAGATGGCTCAGTGGTTCAAAATGCCTGCCTGAAAAGCCCAGTACTCATGTAAACCAAGATGCACAGAGTGGTGCAGTTTCTGGGGTTCATCCGCAGTGGCAAGAGGCTCAACTGTACCCATGCTTGCTCTCTCTATGCTTCAACATATTAATTTAAAAAAGTTATCAATGATTAGGTTGTCTGCCTTGATTTAATAATTTTGGCAGTATACATTTTGGTTACTATATAAGGTTGCTTAAAATCAGAAAATCCTGGGTGAATTTTAAAGAAATGAATAGTATATTATGTTATACAATGCCTTATATATGATGATATATAAATCTGAATGGCTAGGCACTATGAATACATCAGTCCTCGGTAACTGGGCTTCCATAGTGTGTGCCCCTTTAAAATTATTGCTCTTATCCTCATCAATCAACTCAAGCTTTGGGTTTTCCTGTTTGAAAAAAGAAATGCTTCTCAGGGCTTAGTACATGAACTAAAATAGGTACTTCATTTATATTATTCAAACTACCCTACATAATTTTTATTCTTTCTGGAAAATAGCAGACCTTTAAGCCTCTATTAGACGGATAAATTGTGATACATGAATGTTTTAAGGGACATATCTTAACACTTCACACCTCCTGGAACAATCCTGACCCAAGTCCGGCCCAGCCCAAGACATTCCCTCTCAGCCTGGAGCACAACAAACAAGCAAAGAGAAGGGGGTTTTCCCCACAGTGCAAGCCACTCCCACAACTCTGAAAAGCTCTCAAGACAGAGACATGGGAAGGGTGAGCTCCCAACGAAATGAAGAGGAAGGAATCTTTGATTTTGATTAAGTACTTCCAGTATAACTATATTTGATCATTCATGGAGCATGTTTCATAGACTTGAACAAGTTTGATTTAAAGGTATTATTGAAATTATTGAGGAAATTAAGATATATAAACCCATTTCGGTAGTGATGTTGTTTGGCTAGTCAAGTGGGAAGTCTTTTAAAAGAAAAGAGCTACCCAAGACTGACTAAAAGGTGAGTCAGAGGTGGCAGGTAGAAACAAAGCAGTTCTAAAATCCACCATAGAAGGCAGTCAGAACGTCTTGTTGGAAATTACTGCAGTCCACACCCACCATCAGGACTTACTTTGGCAAATCACACCACTCATTTTGACAATCCTCCATGAACAGAATGTTGATTTTTATTCTAAACACCATCTCACTATCTGATCAAATCTACAACATAAGCTCCATAATAGGTTATTGATGGTTAAAAGGTTATATCAGTCAGAGACTGAAAAAACATTTAGAATAAGGAAAAAACGTAAGCAGAAAACAGGAGAAGAGCCAGGTGACTAACTCTAGCCCTTTCTGAATCATTCTTTGGGAATGCAGGTTTTCCTTTGAAAACATTTATTACTTACCATGTCAAAGTACTTTAAAATGAAATTAAATCTCACAGAAGCTATTTTTAATGGTATACCTTTCAACTGATTATCAAAATCAAAAACTGTAAAGCAGAGTTAAACAATCCCCAGAGGGTCCACTAAAAATTTACTATAGTAAAACTATGTAAACTGAGATGAAAAGTACCGTTATATTAAGTCAAAAAAAATTTTAAAGATCAGTTCTGTCCTGAAGGAAGATTTTACCATGAAGCCTTAAAACCTGGGTTCACATTCCTGTAAGGTAGTTCGCAGGGCACAGAGACACAGGACTTGACAGCAAGTTCCTGTCTAGAAAGCAAGGGACTAAACATTTACCTTCCCTAACATCATGCCCACAGTCTGTAATTACGGAAGTGAAGTCTAGTAAGAAAACAACATAACTTTCTGACACCTTGCTTGCAAAAATTTTCCAGATTATATTTACCCATTCTCTCGCTCCCTTCCTCTTTTCTCTCTCACACTCTCAAATAAACAAATATTTTAATAATTTCTATTTATTTGCAAGCAGAGAGGGACAGAGAGAAAGGGCATGCCACAGCCTCCAGCCACCGTGAATATGAACTCCAGATGCATTTATGCGGGTACTGGGGAATCAAACTCAGGTAAGCACCTGAACTGCAAGCAAGCACCTGAACTGATGAGCCATCTCTCCATCCCAACAAATAAAATGTTTTTTAAGACAACTGGAGATATGGTTCAGTGGTTAGGTGCTTGCCTGCAAAGCCTAAAGACCCAGGTTCAAGTGTGTCTGGAATACGCTAAACTAAGTAGCATAAGTAACAAAAGAGATGTAAAGTTTCTACAAGAATAGAATCTTAAATTGCTCTACACTATCAAAGTTGTGTAAAAATCAGAATGGTAAAAACCAGTTATTTTCAAGGGAACAAACCCTCGCCATGACACTGTGAATCAGGCTAGTCTGCTGATGTGAAAACAGGGACTGACACTTTCCACTCCCTTACAAGCTTGTTCACAGCAGCTGCTTTAAAGTGGTTCTGCCTAAACCTATTCTAGTTTTTCATCAGAAAACTGAAAAACTGAAAAACCAAAAGATGCAGTTAAGAGATGAACAAGATTCCAACAATGAAGTTAAACTGAGACAATATGAAACTGGAACTAACACTTCAGAATATAAAAGGAGTTTTGGTCACGAGTGGAGGTGAATGGTTTGCGCTTGTGTGTTTTCAGAGCACGCACACTCCCCTAAGTGGATTGAGACAAACTCAAGCACTAGCACACACACATACATAAAATCTGTCAAAGGGCATATTTAAGTCTATTCTCCATGGCTTCAGGGAAATTCTAGAGGTCAGGGAAAACTTGTTATTCCGTGTGATGGGACTGTCTAAACACCACAGTTGTTGCCCACTGCTCTGGCAATGTTAAGTGACGGGTTTCTTCTCATCCTATCTTCGTTTCTCCCTCTCAATTTCTGCACATGGAGGTAGAAGCAGAATTTTAGCCTCAGAAAATGTGGCTGCTTTCTGAGGATATTCAGTCCTATCCCTGCATCTTACAGTTCTAACTTCATCCTTAGATATCACTCTAAGAATTCTCGAGGGACTTGCGCTGAGAGGAGGGAAGGGAAGGGTGTGGGCTGTTTGAAAGGAGAACAGAAAGAACCATCTACATTCAGGATGTGATTAATCAAGGTTAACAACTATCTACTTGGCATCCTTGTGATTTTCAACTGAGTCAGACATAAAAACTCGCAATCTAGAGGTATGAATTATTTCATTCCTAAGAGAACTAGTTATAGATTAGAATAGAAAAATCACATTATATGTCACTTTTAATAATTTTTGATACATATATTTCTTAAGTAGGCAAACTAAACAGCTTATATTATTAAGATTCAGAAAAAAAAGGTAAAAATCTGAACAGTTTAAGAAGAAAAATTTTATTAAAGTATCATTAGTATGAAGATACAGCCAAGTTAAGAGTCATTAGTGTGAAGGTACACCCTTCCAGGTTAAGATTCATTAGTGTGAAGATACGCTCTTCCAGGTTAACAGTTAGAATTTAAAACTTTTTTAAGTGCTCACATCAAAATATCATTCTTCTGTGAGATTTTAGATATTTTGTAAGAAAATCTGGAATCATTAATCATAACATCAATGAGTAAAACCCAATTAGAAAGTTATACTAAAGCAAACAGAAATAAATTACCTCGTCTTCGCCCATAACTCCTCGCTGCATGTAAACAAAGGACAAATTGTAAAATGTCAGAACTAAATATAAGCCCACATATACAAATATCTGATATGAAAAACTATGTGGGCATCTAGAAATTATTGCTGCTTTGCATTAAGATCTATGATGTTACCACATAGCATTTGCACAATGTCTTATCATTATGAAGTACATATAAATACATGTATTATGCAGATATAAACTATGTTTATAAATATTTCATATATGTGTCATGTGAATGATTTAAAACTAGGAAATTAAGAGGAAACAACCCATTTCCATCTACACTTAAAATTAACAAGTATTTGTTTCATATGATCATGAAGGGAATATAGAACAATTCTAGTCAAATAGCATCCCAAATAATTTTCGTAACGAAGTCAACTTGAATTCTTATTTTTATACTTAGTATAAAGAGCAGTATGGTGTAAATGTTTTAACATCTATTCAGACTCAGCCTCACATCCAAGCAGCACTGAAGATGCGGATGACAAGATGTGCTGTCAATAAGCAACTCTAAAGCATGACGTGTTCCGACTTGCTGAGGGACAGGTCATGATATATACAATAGTGAAGCTGATACTTCGGTCTTTTTCCACAGTTCACCACTGCATTTCAGTGAAGCAGTCTCGCACTTGAACCCAGAGCTCGCAGATGTGGCTGGTCTAGCTAGCCATCTTGCCCTTGGGATCCCTTGACTCTGCTTCCCATGCATTGGGATAATAGGCAGGCTGCCATGTCTGCCGGGCATTTACTTGGATGCTGGGGATACCAACTCTGGTTCACCCTCCTGCTTGCTCAGCAAGTACTTTATCCATGGGGCCATCTCTCCCCAGCCTCTCTTTTGGTATATTTTATAAGAGCTACTGACTGTTCATGTGACTACCTCTGAGTTAAGAGGAATGCAGACGTAAACTAATACCATGGGCTGGAGAGATTGCTCAGTGGCTAAAGGTGTTTGCTTGCAAAGCCTGATGGCCTGGGTTTGATTCCCTAGTACCCACGTCAAGCCAGATGCACAAAGTTCATTATCTGGAGATCAACTGCAACAGCAGGAGGCCCTGGTGTGGCCACCATCTCTCTCTCTCCTTTCCACTCTCAAATAAATATTTTAAAAAATAATACTATAGTATAATAGTAAAAGTAAAAAGGCATTGCAATCTATGTTATTAATGGTCTAAATCTTTCCTATGGTGAAAAGTATGATTCTTTTTCATAAACTACACATGTGATAAAACCAACTTGATTTTAGATAACTTTTTCCTTCTTTCCTTGAATCTAAAGACTCAAGAAATATTTTAACCAGAGAATTAATATATATGAAGATAAGCAAAATGAATATTGAGATCATAATGCATATTTACAGATTGGGGAGGAAGTGAGAAAAATTCAAAATTGTGTAAATCTTAATTCATAATATGTATTAGATATTGTCAGAAATGTGGTCTCAAAAGCATCAAGTTCAAAACTCAAAAGGACCATTTCACATCACTGAATGCATTCTCTTATATGTTAGTTTTACAAAGTATACTTTTAAGGTTTTGATATAGCAAAATGCTACTATCGGTGAGATTATAGCATTAATTCTCCTATATTAATAAGTAGGAAAACAAACTTGTCACCTCTTAATCATGTAACCTTTCAAGAAATACAAAGTTTATTCCCGAATGTTCTAAATAAGCTGAACTCAGCTGTCTGTCATGCGCTGTCTTGATTTGTTTCTATGTCAATCAACCCCAAGCCTGTGCATTTGTTTCACAGCTTACTTGACTATATTATATATTGGTTTAAGACAAGGGTCAAAAGTAGATGACACAGAATTTGGTCATCTTAGTCTTCTACAACTTATAAAATCCTTTAAAAAGAAAATCAGATTGATAAAAGTAATTTTAACGGACATAGATGAATAGATTACCTAAACATTAAAATTTTATTAAGCCTAGAAATGGTTACCAGGTCCCAAAACATTTCATACCATAAGTCTTGAGATTTGAACTTACTGCTTATCTCCTATATATAGCCCATAGTGTTTATATAGCATAGGTTTACTTTGTAAATGTTCAGCTACAGTACAAGTATTTTTAAAGGCAATGTAACAGTTAGTTTAAAGATAACAAATTATGATGAGGCATAATGTGATGCATAATTCCTGACCTACTGCAAAAATAACTTCATAACCAGGTGACTTTTTTTGAGGTAGGATCTCACTCTAGCCCAGGCTGACCTGGAATTCACTATATAATCTCAGGGTGGCCTTGAAGTTTTGACAATCCTCCTACCTCTGCCTCCCAAATGCTGGGATTAAAGACGTATGACACCATGCCCAGCTACAGGTGTTTCTTTTTAATATTTCAGGTGATGTTTTTAAGGGTTATATTCTTAGCTGAGGCTACTTACTCCATTCTGAAATACTGAAAATATGAAAATACTGAAAATATTTGTAGCATACTAAGGTTCATATCATTCCTACACTTGAACATAATTATGTAGAAAATTTCTCCAACTATCTCATACCTGAGGAATTTTAAATCTTGTAAAGAGCTACTGCACTTAGTTTTTGGACAACGTGGAGACTCAGTCTCTGTATGCACACTAACAGGACTAACTAAAGACTTCCTGCTCCTTGTCATGCACAGACCTGTCTGCTGCCACTGTCCTTCCTGCACAATGTGCTGCTAAGGCTTCTGTGTGACTTTCTGGGGTACACAGTAGAACTCCGAAGAAAATAATCAGAAACCTCTACTAAACAAGAAAATCATTAAGGGAAGATTGCTTTTATGAAGGTTTCTTTAAGTTGTCTGAGCTGCATATGATAAATATGATTCAAAGGGGGAAAAGGCAAATGATCTGTTAGAAATAATTATTTACAACAAATTTCAATTATATTTTATAACAATATTTATAAAAAGTAACTTTATTAAAAAGTGAGGCATTGGCTACTATTACATCTATGTGCATTTAATATACATATATACACATATTTGTTAAATACATTCGTTATGCTCTTAGTGAAATCAAAGACAGTAAGAAAGTTTTGCGTAACAGCATCTCCTATACAAGTGACTTTACAACTCAGGCCAAAACTCTCCAAGAGTTTGTTCAGGTCTGACCATGGATATGAAAAAGAAACACAGCATTCTAATTGTATTGCTTAGGGACTTTGGCTCTTAAGTACTGGCTCCCAGCTGGAGTTCTGGTCACTAAATTACTCTGGCTGGCGGAAGGCACACCAAATCTGCTAGACACAGAGGTTAATGTTCTCAGTTTCTCCAGTCAGACAAAAAGAAAGAAGTGTCAATGTCCTAAAGGATAGTCCTTTTCATGACCCCATAAAATCACCACTCCTTAACTCTTCAGCACAAGTAACAAAGACCTTATGGCTACACCCAAGTTTCCTATTTTCATAACCTAATGTAGTATATTTATAACATCTGCCTTCAGAAACAGACCAACAATTACAATTGGAGAAAATTTAATTGTTTTTGAGGCAGGGTCCTTTGAAGGCCAGGCTGGCCTCACACCTGCTATGTGGAGGGTGACCAGAAACTGCTGGATCCTCCTGCCTCCACTTCCCAAGTTGTATAATTACACTTAGGGATCTGAAGAGTCGGCTCCTTCTTGCCAGAGTTCAGAGTTCAGCTCACTCTCCAGCTGCTGTTGTTCACCTGCTGTGATGTCCAGCCTCTGCTCATGCCATGACTTCCCCTGCCGTTATGAAGCGTCCCCTCAAGACTGTAAGTCAAAATAAAAATTTTCCTCCCTTCAGCTGCTTTTGGCCAGGTGCTCTGTGCTAGCAATGAGAAGGTCACTACAATAGGTGCTAATAAAATGTAAGTTTTTAATTTTTTTTTTATTTTGGGAGAGCCGGCACTATGCAATCCAAAGAGCGACAACACCTGAACCACACATCATGGTTTATATTGTTTCTTACTAAAAACAAAAATGGTTTATACACTTAGAAATGCATACCCTGAAGCTGTCATTTGACTTTCAGATAATATTTAACCTTCAATTTGTAAGCAATCTATATATCTCTCTATAAGGTGATTTTCCTAAAGAGCTGGTGGGTAGTAAATGTGGACCCTCTTACAACATTGGGTTATTAATCAGTAGTGTAAGTCTCTAAACAGGGCAATTTGACTTCATTTCCACTTTGCCTGAGGAACATGGTCTACTCAGAAGTAGGTGCCTCCTTACAATTATACTTATAGGCACCTTTTGTTTAAATCACTAATCCATACAACCGCACGAGACATATATGAGTTAACAGAAGCTCAGTTATGCCTACAAGAAGCACTTCCCAATTCCACTTTGTGTGATCTGCTTCTTCTTCGACTTCCCATCCATCAAGATGTACTTCAAGTAATGTTTACCTATAATAGCTAATTAACTAACTGGTAGAATTATCAAGCCTTTGCAATGTTAGTGATACCTGCCTAGCAACTGTAGTATTTATATGGTACTGTTTTATTAAAGAGATTCAAGCCTTATAACATCACTAATTTCTGTTATATAGTTTCTCAAGAATGTTACTTATCTACAATAATCATCAATTTATTTTAATGCATAGCTGTAGTTCACTGAAATTTGTCTTGGGTACCACAAAGAGGAAGAATACAATATTTTAGGAAAAACAAAATTAGAAATCCAATTTTGTCTCTCCATATAGATTCTATCAAATGGTAAATATTGGGCTTCATACAATAACATAAAACAAGCCTTCTGTGTTTACTATACAGAATGCCCTTCAAAACATTAAAAGCACAAATTTTGTCTTCTCTCATTTTTTTTGTGTAGGGTCTCACTGTAGCCAAGGCTGATCTGGAACTCATTCTGTAGCTCAGGCTAGCGTTAAACTCATGGCTACTCTCCTATCTCTGCCTCCCAAGTGCTGGGATTAAAGGCATGAGCCACCACACCTGGCTTTCTTCTCTCTCAAGTTTCTATTACTCAAAGTAATCATACTCAGGTTCCATGTCTGTTTACAAGAAATGACATACATTTGTTTATACTCATTTATTTATTTTTGAGTTACTTTATTTTTGAACGATTTTACAATGTGTGTATATAATGTTCTTTGGTCAATTCACTAATAGCCCCATTCCCTTCTTTTTCCCTTCTTCCCAGCTGGTCCCTCTTCCACTTTGGGGCTGTCAATGTCCTCATTTCTTCCTCTTCTCTCCCCTTTCCCCTGTCTCCCACCTCGTCCTTCATCTTCTTGGCAGCCTACTATGTTTAGATAAGGTGGCCTACATGGGCATATGTGCAGGATATTTACTGGAGCCTGGGTCACATATCCGTTGCTCCAGCAATGATGAAAGTTATCTCTCTGCCCAGCAACCAGTAACTGTTAATAGCACCTCACGGAGAGGTGGGAGCTCATGATCCTCTCCACAACCATGGTAGAATGGACATGACTTTGACTCTTTCAAAATCCTATTTCTTACTGCTGACTATCATTCACTATCCTCAGCTAATATTTACTTTCAGAAACTGTTATAAATGTATGAACACATTCACTCACTCCTTACAATAGCCCCCACTAACCACAAACAGACTGTTCTGGTTTAGATCTTAAGAAACTAAGTCCAGCTGAAAGTAGGCAAACTAGCTTCAACCACATACTACTACGAGTGGTGATACAAACTATTACTAAATATGAATTTTTAAAGTCAATAGTATTATCTGTGCTTGTCAGATAAGTAATGGAACTTAACCAATTTCCTAACATTGAATTACCTCTACTTAAAAACCTTAAAAGTAGTACTATGAACTATGAGAAGTCATACCTTATTTAGTTAGGCAGTATTTAATAATTATGTAATACAGGGAGAGCCCTGTACTAATAATATCACTTAATTCCCACATTTCCCAGAAAGACAACAGCTAAATTACATGTTTTTTAAAAACGTTGATGGAAACTCCTGACCGCTTAGAGCCCTTGTTGCCTAGTTCTAGTCAATGATCTCAATTCTCACTGTTTACAATTCCCTTACTCCACAAATGTAACAACTATGTCATTCAGCAATTAACCAAAAATCCCAAGTGAGTAAACTACTTTTTCTCTTTGGATCAAGATATTCTAAATTCAATATCTGCTTTACTTTTCCTCCCTTAGTCCCTTTCCAGAAAAAGTTTAAGATTTCTATATTGCCTTTCTTCACTGAGAATGCATCAGAGCGCCCCAGTGACAGTCTGAGAGGGCTCACATTTGAAGAATAATAAAGCTGGTTTGTCTACTCAATGGAATTCTTTCCTGAAATAAAATTCTTATGTCTTCATGTGATTAACTGCTTTTCAATCCGATATCTAGATTTAAAGGATTTTTGGCAATTGAAAAAAATCAATTTAATAATGTTTAATGTAAGAAAACTAAGTTGTAAAAACAGTATGTTTTCTAAGCCTTATGCTTACAAGATGTTTACTGTTATTATATGAGGTTACAGTTCAGTTTATTCAGCAATGCAAAAACATTTGTGCCTGATCTAACACACAAACATCTTAGGTTCTTTCAAAGAGATTTTATCAGGATATGGTAAAAGTTTAAAACTTAGAAATGAATTTTCAGTGTTAAAATAGACATGAGTTATCTTTGTTTACTACATAAAATGTTTAAGAAAAGTGAGTCAAGAACTATTATTGTGTAAACCTGTATTTTATACATCAACCCAAAGGAATGACAATAATAAATTATGAGTATTGTAAACTCAATTTCAACAGTATCATTTTATGAATTAGAGTCAGAGACCCACTATATAGTGGTGTGAAAAGTTGAATTTAAAAAGAGTCTCTAAATGAAGCCTCTACTATCTTTCTAGTCAAAGCCCCAGTGCTTAGATGAGGCTTCCATGCATGAGGCAACTCAAATTTATGAACAGACCAATCACTGCCCATGACTTTTGATTCTTTAATATTTTCCGATTCACAGTCTATCTACTGTGACAATCTCCAATTGGCTTCATTCCTACCTTTGGTCATTACAGTCATCTTATCTTACTATTAGTCCTCACTAAATTAACACTGACCTTATTTTCTGCCCCTTGTGTTCAACTTCACTGTTATCTAATTTTGACAAGCTTATATGAAAACAGAAGAGTCAAGTCATTCTAGCAATGTGCTTTTACATGTGTCTATCTGCAGGCGCATGCTTGTGTACGTGCCTGTGTGCCAGATACTAGCTGCATGTCATTTTTAGAAATTCCATCTACCTTATTTCGAGACAGGGTCTCTCACTGGCCTGAGCTTGACAATCAGGCCAGACTGGCTGGCCAGCAAGCCCTAGAGTCCTCCTGTCTCCACCTTCCCAGCACTAGACTTACAGATGCACACCAGCATGCCAGGCAGTGCACAGTTCTGGGTGTTGAACTCTGAGCTCAGGTTTATGAGGCAAACACTTTACCAACTGAGCTTTTCCTTTTCCCCAGGCCTTCTAATTATATTTTTGTAAAGCAAGTATAATTTCTAATTCTTCATTTGCTTTCCTGCTTGTGATATAAAAATACTTCTGAGAATATTCTGACCCTCCAGCTCTACTCTTATAAAATCACATATATGCTAAGTACTGTGGCTCTCTAAGTAATACTTTTCCAATGGAAGGAAAGCAAACTTTAATGAAATTTATTATTTTTCTAACTGGTAGCTTTCAAATATAAAACTCAGAATAAAAAAGTGTGATTATTACATTTATAGAACAGCATCACATTTCTTAGTTTAATATAAATGTGTTCTACACAGTTACAAGATCCATATAATTTGCAAACATTATACCATTTAGTTTTACAATAATTCTTGAGATTGTATTTTCATTTAAAGAGTGGAAAACTAAAGTCAAAGTTATTTGTTCAAGGTTATACTATGAAACAGAAAATAAGTGATCAAATAAAAATTTTTCTCAAAGTGTGTGCTAAATGAGTTAAGTCATATTGTCAAAAGTACAT
This sequence comes from Zapus hudsonius, assembly GCA_004024765.1. Lineage (NCBI taxonomy): Eukaryota > Metazoa > Chordata > Mammalia > Rodentia > Dipodidae > Zapus > Zapus hudsonius. The sequence continues at coordinate 54,091 of PVHP010001967.1, read as the reverse complement.
TTCAATGACTCTGATTTTGTCAGGGAGAATATACCCAAATTCTTAATTCTGAGTTGTATATGAATAATTATTACTTTATTTTATTTTTCTATCTCTATAATGACTCTCACTGTGTTGCCAAGGCTGGTCTATATTGGATGGGCTCATGAAATCTTCTGGCCAGTATCAAACAGAGCTGGGGTTACTACAGGTGAGCACCCCAAGCATCCCACAGAGCTGGGTTTCTACAGGTGAGCATCACCATGCCTAACCCCAGCTTTATTTTCATAAGATGATTAAATTATATATTTAGGGGAGGTTCAGGGAAATATGTTTAATGACCTTCATTTACATAATCCAACTGGAAAAACAATTTTTTTTTAAACTCACCATTTAACATCATCAGATTGTCAGTTCCAGGGTGTGGATAGCTCAGTCGACCTTTAAAAAGATAGGAGAAGAGGAATTGAACTTGAAGGTTTTGAAGCTACTTAAAAATAATAGCAAAACATAGCAGATTATAACAGTTAGCCTTCCTTTGGACATGACAAGATATCAATGTCATTGAGAACAGTAACATTAAACAACTTTGTTTTTTTGAATTATAAAAACAACGGAGAGTGCCAAAGATCTGATGCCCAGGACCCACATAAACAACTGCGCTTGGCCATCTGTATTTACCCCAGTCCAATAAGGGAGGAGAGACCTCAGAATCTCTGGAGCTCTAGGACCAGTAAGAAGAGTCAGATTCGCATGGGCAGAAGTGGGACAGAGGGGAACACCAAGAAACTGCTCCAGCCACTGCAGGCGAATACACAGGGTGCTCAGGAGAACACACGTGTGCATATCACACCCACCCACCCACACCCATGTATGTAGTTAGTTCTCCAAATTTACTATGATAGGTGAAGTTTTAGCGTCTTTTCAAAACTGTATTTTTTTCCAAATTTCTTCTGTGGAAAATAAAACTTAAAGAAATTTAAATTTCTATATTGAAAGTAGCTAAAATTTTAAATACTGTGAAAAAACTTAACTTGCTATTTAACTCAATGTGGATTTACATATCACATTTAAATAATTTGACTGGAAACATCTTAAGTGCATTATTATAAATTTGCCTTATTCAGAGATTATAAATAATTTAAAAGCAAAAGAGCAAAAGGGAAAATCCTGAGGTGGATGAGTAGGAAGGATGTGGTAGAGGACAATGGTACTGGACAGTGCTGGGAACACGAGGGACCAGCACAGCCACAGCCACATGCTGGGTGACAGACAGCAACAAGTGAACATCACACATTACTCTAAGGCTATTTAAAATGGCACAGAAAAGGCCATTCAGGAAATGAATAAAAATTAACAGTCTAGGAGTGCATTTAGTTACTTTTAGCACAGGTTCCTTTTGAGACATGTTAAGTGCAGGTAATGAATGCATTACATTAGAAGGGAGACCAGTAAGTATTTGATTATGAGATATTTCTCAGAGTACAAACCTTTCTCAAAATAACAAACTGCATCTATCTCTACACCTTAGATAAGTGCATCATCTATCCATACACCCTGTGCAAGACATGTGCTTTTGTTCCAAAGCTGATGTAATTTATTACTAATACTAGAATGAGTCGATAATCCAATTCTGAATATAAATACATACACACACACACACACACACATATATATATATATACACACACACAATAAGGATATTTAGATACATGTCTGATATATAGGCATACAATCTAAATTTTAAGTTAACTTATGGCAAAATCTGATTTCAGATTCAATACAGGCAAAATAAGTGTTAATGTCCTTTAAAAGCATACTATTACCATCTCTCATTTACTCCTGAGCTTCATGAAGGAGCCACTAGTAATTAAAGCAGCTCTTAAATCAAGCTGCCACACTGCTATGAGGCCCTGCTGTGCAGAAACTGGAAAATACAGGAGGCACAAGATAGGAAGTTCCAGGAAATGCAGCTTTCTCAAGTTGGATTTCAACGCCATGGCGCAGTAAAGTCTAAGCTTCATTTGGAAATGGGACTATTTCTAAACATCTTGCTGCAGGTAACGAAAATCAGTGAACAACTTACAGTAACAAGAACAAAACAAACCCTTTAACAAAGTCCTATAAAGCGGCAACATGTGTTGCTACTCAGTCTCCTGTCCTGACATCATGTAGCAAGCAAAAGATACGAGCATACGTCAGACACTACTTTTCTTATGATGTGGTCAGACATACACGGAGACAGCTTCAATACACTGTGCCCCAAAAGCATTATATTCAGTGTATAACAAAACAAAACACAAGAGTATTTAGCTAACCAAAAATCCAAGGCATCCTTTCTGGAGTGTTTATTTCAGAAAACAAAGTCTGGTTCTACCATATTGCTGCTGCCTTCACTTACCAGATACATGGGGGAAACGAGACATTTTAACTGTTAATAGTTTTTTGACATCTTGGCTCTTGAATGGCTTTTAAATTTCAAAAGTAAAAGACTATTTTCAAATAAGTAAATATTTGTATATATGTCTTTAAAATATTAAGAGTTCATCGCACAGAAAGTAAGTGGCTAGGGAGATGGCTCAGCGGTGAAAGCACCTCCTTGAAAGGCTTGGACTGGGTTCAATTCTTCATTTCTCAATGTGAGCCAGATGCACATGTCTGAAGTGGCAAGAGGCCCGGGCAGGTGCACTCATACGCTTTCTTTTTTGATCTCTCTCAAATAAATAATAGTTTACTTAAAAAAAAACTATAATAAAATGCTCTGAATCTTCACAAGCAAATTTGAATTCCAATTATTCAACCATGAACCCTCCAGTCTAGTGAAAATATTAATGCATTTCTGCAAGTGACTTTTGGATGCTTTACTTAGAATATTATTAAAATTACTTTCACTAAGAACCTATCAACTGGCAGTAATAACTAACACCACCTGATGGTTTGCTACGTTCTAGAAAAATTTCTAAGTTCTTAATGACCAATTATTTAATTCTGGTAACATTGACAACAATCCTTTACGTATCTTACCATTATCTATTTTAAAATGAAAATATTTTCATGTCCCTTGAAATTATATATGTATTATGTATTAAGTTGCTCATCCCCCCCCCTCAAAGAACCCCTTCTTCTCCTTTCTACATACTGAGGAAAATTACTCCAACTGCCCTCCCCCAACCATTAACCACCAGTAGGCTCCTCAGTGAGGAGTGGAGAAACATAAATCCTTCCTTCATCCCTGAATATGGCTTGACACTTTTAAAAATATATTATTTACATTTATTTGCAAACAGAGAGAGAGAGAGAGAGAGAGAGAGAGAGAGAGAGAGAGAGAGAGAGAGAGAGAGAGAGAGAGAGAGAGAGCATGCTAGGGCCCTAGCCACCACAAAGGAACTCCAAATGCATGTGCCACTATGCATCTGGCTTGATGTGGGCACTGGAGAAATGAACCTAGGTGGTTAGGCTTCGCAGGCAAGTGCCTTAAGCAGCTGAGCCATTTCTCCAGCCTGGCTTGATAGTTTTAATGGCAACCTTGATACAGGACAAGTTCATCTATTAAAAATTCACAGGGTTATACAGTAAGATAAAAAATCATTAATATAAAAAAATTAGAGGAAACACATTGCTACAAAACTGATTGTCCCAAAGGCCTGTGGTACACAGATTTGTAGCTATAAACTAGTACCTACCTGTCAATAACAGGGTCCTCAAATTTCAACAGGCTCAGAACCGACCCAGTAAACACCTGAATTTCTCAGTGTTCCTTACACTGTGTATAAGACTTGGCCAATGTCTTGTAAAATAAAAGTGCTATATACAATTTCTGGAAATTATCCTTAAAAGGTAAGGACTTACTTTCATTGTGTCTGCTTGTTCAGATGTACATATAATGACCTAAACTGAAGAAGTCATATTAGGCCAGGAGGCAAAAAGTGGATGTGAAGGATAAGGAAAAAGTTAAAAGGAACTTGCCATACCATGCTATGCATTTCTATAGAAAACCTTCTATCTCATTTAAGCCAACTGAATTTTCTGTGGTCCCCATAGAACTTTGGCTTATAAACTCCCATAACCAGGTAATGTCTTTATTGTAAGCAAGTATATGAAATGATAACTTCATAATGGCTCTAATAAAATCAGGATAGTGGAACATCTCTTAAATTAACACTATATAATTTAAAATATTTTCATTTTACATATTAGTAAAAATACTATAGGATTTATAGACCAATGTGATTTTAAAGGGATTTGTGTAATATACATATAAAAAGCTTTAGCTCATGCTAGCCCTCTGTGATGGTTAAGTTTTGATGTCAACTTGACCTTTCAAGTAATCTTGGGTGGGTCTCTGAGGATGTTCACAGGAAGGCAGCCTCTCAGTAGGGGGCAGCATGTAAGGAAGCTCAAATGAGCTAGATATAAACATCCTTTCCTGTGTGGGCAGTGCAGAAAGGAAATTCCAGAGACTCAGGAAGCCATTAAGTCTGGGATAGAATTGCAAGACCCTACCCTAGGGCTATATAAAGGTGAAAGAATTCTCTCCTTGCCCCTCCTGCCTGTTTGCTGTTCTGTGTGTGGTGTTGGTAATAGGTTTCTCTCTCTGCTTGGACCTGTGAAAGGGGAGCAGCCTCTTTTGAATTCTGGAACTTCCTCTGTATCTATAGCTACAAATAAATCCTTTTCTCCCAAAAACTGTGCCTGGTTTAAAGATTCACCCCAGCTACATGTGGCTGACTGCAACACCATCTTAAATATATATTGAACTAAATGTAAAGTATCAGGACAACTGAATACAAATTATTATTCAAACAAATTTACTAGATTACATTTATAACCAATATCTGGCTTTTGATCTATTATAATTATGCTGGCCTTTTCTTTCTTTTTTTTTTTTCTTCTCTATGTCTAACCTTCCCATTTCAGGATATTTCTGCTTAAAATGCATTTTTCCAGATATAACCCAAATTCAGCATGCCTCACTGTATTCAGAAATATGAGCTGGATGACATCACATATGCCCAAGCTTCTTTCTAGCTTCCATGATAGTACATTTCTATTATTTAACCACTGTTATTGCTACTATATATCTGTTAAAACAGAAGATCTACAAGGGTACGAACTTTGTTTCTTTTATTCTCCATTATATTTCTAACATCTCCAACAGAATATGATATATATTTGTTGAATGGATAGTGTTTCACTTTGTGATGGTTTGACTGGATAGTCCCTAGATTCATATTATGCTTTATAATAAGACTGAGATTACAACTTGAGGAAACCCTGCTGGTGAGGAAGTATGTCACTGGGGGCAGATCTTGCAGTGTAAGTAAGGTGTGTTCAGAGCACTTTGAGCTGTTTGTGTTTTCTGACTGCGGGTGCTCACTGCTGGCTACAGTTGTCTGTCTCTGCTTTTGATCTCTGGAAATGAGTCAGCTTCTTCCTCTACTGATGATGCATCCCCTGAAATCTGTAAGCCTGAAATAAACCCTTTCTTCCCATAAATTGTTTTGGTTAGGTGATTGTCTAATAACACAAAGATAACTGCAACACATTTCATGATATTAACTTTGGATTTAACCTAAAGTACAACTATCTAAATAGCTGTTTGGTGGTGGGGGGTAGAAGAAAGAAATTAAATAGAAGAACGACAGTATGTTTTCCCTTAGCTCATTTTCTGAATCCCTTGCATGACCATGGAAGGATGTGGGACACTGCAAAATCCTGTTTTTACTCCTTGCCAAGATCCTCTTACCCGTCTCATTGGCTTTGCTTTCTTGCTTTTCAGTTCTAATTAACCATAGTCCAGAAATATTAAATAGAAAATTCCAAAACAATTTGTAAATTTTAATTTGTGTGATATCCTAAGTAACATTCCAAGATCTCCCAGAGCACTTGGTTTATCCCTCTGTCTGATGCACCATGATGTAGGTAATAGCCAGCAAACTAGTTGTGTCAGTATTCAAACATGATGCAAGTTACAGTATTCATATATGTAAGGTTGGAGGCCACTTCACTTTCACTAATGTGGAAACCATGGATCTGTGCATTAAACTGTGTGTGCTGATACCCATTGGGGGATTAAGAAGTATCCCCTGCTTGGATCTGTGTGTTAAACTGTGTGTGCTGATATCCACTGGGGGACTAAGAAGAAGTACCCACTGGATGTGGTTAATGATGTTAGCCTATCCCTCATCCCTGATAAGAAAGCTTCTAAACAATGTCATGAATTCTGAAAACACTTTTTAAAAGTCATATATGATCATCATAAAGATATTAACATTAAGCCAACTAAAAAGAGAGGTAGAAAGGCTGTTGTGACTAAATATACAAACTCAACAGCTATCAAAGTCGAACCACTTACTAAACTTTGGTAATGATTACTAAGATTAAGCCATAGTTGCCCACCTATATGTTAGTTGTGGAAATCAAATGGTAAGTGTGCACAGCTATAAATTGCTTAAGACAACTAATACATCTTATTTAAATAAAGTATTGCCCCAACAGTTTGGCTTAATAGGCCAATAGTTTTTCATCACCTACATTGAATCATTACTTGTACTTGAAGTGTGGTAAAATCCACTTAATATGTGTTCATGAACAACCTTGAGTTACTCCAGTCTCTGCTCAGATCCAAGGGGCAGGACAGTCATTCCTGACCTCACTCCCAAATCTCAATGCATGTCTCATAATACGCTAAGAACAGAACCATACAAATGTAGAAAAAGCCCTTAAATCCAAAGTACCAAATCCACAGTGAACAGTCACTCCTCAAACAAGCCTCATTTGACATTAAATCCAACTGAAATTAAATCATTTCCCTCTTAAATCAAGATCCTATCATAATCGTTTCCATTTAGCAATATTTAGTTTTAGGTTTTATCCTACTGTAATATCCTTTCATGCTACAAGATATATTTAAAAACACCAAATGATCATACAATACTAAGATGTTTGTTTCAAGTAAAGTATACCACAAAAGAAAGAACACAATGACTAATGGAAGTCATTGGTTATCTAGTAAGATCATGTACTACCAATAAAACCAATATGATATTAATATCATTAAAATCAAGCTGTGCTAATGTAAAACTTCTCGCTAAGTCAAAGGGCTTTTTAAATTAAAGTAATGCTGACAGTTACTGAAAATAACAAATGGACAACCAACTCTTTCTGATGCCAAAGATAAATTGGCCAGATGGACAGCTCTGAATTGCAAAGGTGGAAAAGTGTACCACACAAGCATTATGTTTCTCAGTTTTAGTACAATATTCCTTAAGTTACTGAGATATTCCAGAGTTTGTGCTGAGCACATTTAAAGCAGCTAGGCTAAGATGATGGCTGATAGGTTACGTGTATTAAACACACTGGAAACTTGCAGAATTTCTAACTTGTCATTAGTCAAGGTGCATCTATACGTTTATAGGCACAAAAACAAATGTATAGGCTATGAATATAAACAAGACTGATCTCAGTGATTTTTATTAAAAACTGTAAATATCTAAAAATATAACTGTAGTGGGATAGTTATGCAAGCCAGCATTCATGGATACCATATATATTCATTTTTAAACATTCTAAACAAATATTTACTTAGAATACTTAGCGAGAAAGTATAGTTGATTGTTCACACAATACCTTAGCCTGTCACAGGTGTGTATTAAGTAAGGTACAGTACAGGTGTGCCAGTCTTCCCATGACAGTGATGTATTGAAAGATATTATAATTTAAAATCATATTGTAACAAATGACTATGTTTATGTAAATGAGAAAGGGACTCTGATTTAAAAGAAATCCAATTCTCTAAAAAACTTTAACAGCATAATCTGTTCTTGGTAAGTACCAGGGACTCTTCACTGAGATGTCCAAGTTTAATGCCTAGTGAAACATGGAGGAGTATGTGTGTTTACCTCTTTGGGTTTCTGAAACTTGTAAAATCACAACAAAGTTTAGAGATAAAACTTCTTCCATCAAAGAAAACGGAACAAGATCACAGGAGGACCATATTAACACATTTCTAGATGCTAAAACTTTTGGAAGTGCCCAAGTCTCCGTATCCAGAAGTCACTAAACACAATCTTGTCTATACAAGAAAAGTCATCAAGAAACAAACCATTTTCTGAAGCAAATACCAGGCAAGATTTAGAAACAAGTAGCTCTGGTTAATACTGAGGACAGATGGAAGGTATAATGTAAATCAATATGGCTGGTAATTGTTAATTTTTAGAAGGAAAACATGCACAGCGCCTTTGGTTCTTCAAAGGGAGCTAAGAAGTCAGGCCTACAGCCCTCAGACAGATGGTAGATACCAGCCCATTTCCCAGATGATAAGGAAAGAACTAGGCAAAGACATCGTGAGCAGCAACTCACAAATACATCTATGGAACGCCCCACTCCCGCTTTCATATTTTACCTGTAAGTATGAAAAAATAATGAAAGATCATAAAATATTCAATGGAAGGCTCTAACAGTTGGAGGGAAAAATAGGGAGAGAAGATGAGCTTAAAGCATAGATATGACAAAGAAACCGAAAAATGATTTTCAAGTAACGTCCTCCAGAGAAATAAGATCAAACAAGTTTAAAAGAACATGATAGGAAAATTATGAAAATTGTTTTAAAAGTCTTAGTGAAAACTCATCAAAGTGCTGAGAATTGGCAACTATTGAGTATTCAGCACTGAATGGACATCTCCTTCATCTCTTCAAGGCTCAGGGAACATTTTGGAAGAGAAGGAAGAAAGAATGTAAGAGCCAAAGGCTAGGGAAGAGTGCTTCTGAACACTGCCTCCTGGACACAAAGTGGACATTACAATTTATTACCTCCTAGTGTCTGCATGTCTGCACAAGACCTCCACAATGCTGGGCCCTGTAGCATGCTGTCAGGGATGATGGAGGAGAGCAAACAAACAAACAGAAATCATCAACATCGAAGTTGGGCTAAATGGAAAGAAGTAGAGGTTCAGGGTGGGGAGGAAGAACAAACAAAAGAATAAAAACCAATAAAAAGGCTTAAAAAATAGCATTTAAAAGGATAAATAATGAATGGGGTAAAATATAAGGCCAGGTAAACGCTTTAACAGCAAAATAAGATGCTAAGGATATCGCTCAGTACTGATGGGAGGTTTTGGATTCTATGCCCAGCACCAGAAAACAGAAACACTAAATAAAGTTAAAACAAAGAACTGAACGACTATAAAAGGGGTGGAAATAACTGGGGGGGGGGGATGAGAGAGAGGGGAGAATCACAAAATAAACTAAACTAATAATGAATCGACACCATAAAAATCCTAATTTTCATGAGGAAGTTGTGGGCACCACCTGGTAATTAAGAGGGTCCATGAACAGAATGAGAGGAAGCCTAACCCCAAGAATAATTGCTCAGGCCTGCATCTCCCTGTCCCAGTTATTGGTTCTTTCCCACAATGAGCTGTTGATCAAAGAGACCCACAAGGTTCCCAAAACGAGACAGACTTCTGTAAAAGCTCTTAATACCTGTCCCAGGCCTAAGGTAAGACATATTGCTAAAGAAATCACAGAGTGTCATCAAAAAACACCAAGAGATCCTGCTAGATCCAGAATGGTAACCAGCTTCCAGATGGCAGCACGTGTAGCACTGGAAGGTGTTGCATGAGCTGCCAGGGGAAATTGGTCAATGATATTTGGAGAAAGCAGAGACCAATGATATACAATATAGACAGTTGTCACAAGAATGCTGAACACAGTGCTATATGGATGAGACCAGCATGTCGAGAAATGCTCATCTGTGCCACAGTGGCACTAAACCAAGGAGGGTAATCAATGGCTTGCTGATTTCAGTGACAAGAAACCTTTAACTGGAGCTGGCATCCATGGCAAAATCCTATGAAGACCAAGCGCCCGGACTCCATGGGGAAATTCCCACTACCAGAGAGCTACACACCCATTAGGAGCTAGCCAAATTAGCAATGTTTGTCTCATTTAACCTATTGATTCCACTCTCCAATGGAGATTCGGATTGTATTTTTTCAGAAGGCAGTGAGAGCCATGGATAACCCAATTCCACCAACAACAACATGGGATGAAGGCTGTCATTCTGACAGGAGATGAAACATCCCTGCCCTATCACACAGTGCCCAAGTGAAACCTATGAGAAAGGGACAAGATAAACGGGAAACCAATCACCACACCAAGTCAGATAAAAGGTCACCAAAGATACCCAACACAAACCAAAGCAGAAGTCCAGAGACAATTAAGTTTTCAACAATAAAGCAGACTTAAAACTCACCCACCTTGACTCAGGGAACTGAGTGGAAGAGGGGGCAGAAAGAATGTAAGAGTCATGGTAGGAGAGACTATCCAGAGACATCACTCCCTCAGCACAATGCACAAAGGGGTTAGAAAAAAAAAAAAAAAACTGGCTACCTCTGGTGCAGTTTATAACCCCCTACCCTATGGACAGATCCAGTATGCGCACTGAGGAGAGACCCCAGTGTGTAGGGGACAGAGAGGAGGGAAATGGGGTCACCGTCACAAGAATCATATATATATACATATATATATGTATATTTATATATTCATAAAGACATTAATTTAAACAAAATTAAAGAAAATAGCAAAGGGTGAGTACAGAAGGTTTAACTTAAAAAACAGGAATTCCTCAAATGGTTATACTAAAAACAAAAAAAGGAAGAAATCTATAAAGAAATTCTGAAATTCTAGAAACTTTAGAACTTAGAAATATGAGTTATTTAAGAAATTAAAGGTGCTTGCTTGGAAAGCCTGATGGCCTAGATTCAACTCCCCAGCACCCACATAAAGCCAGATGCACAAAGTGCAGCATGTATATACAAAGGTCAAGTTCATTTGCAGTGGCAAGAGTCCTGGAATATTCATTCTCTCTGTCCTCTTTTTCTCTCTTCCTCCTTCTGCCCTCTCTCCACCTATCTGCTTGCAAATAAAAAATATTGAAAATGATTTTTTAAAACGGAAGAAATGTATCGAAAAGTTTAAAAGGATCAAGCTGAATTATGTGCAGCTCCAAGAAATTAAGAGAAATGGAGAAAGGGGAACATGTGCCCACAGACACAAATAACCATGGGATTTCATCAAAGAACCTAAAAAAGTTAAAATAACTCCACAAACAGGTTTCAGAATAGCATCTTATTGACAGCCATGCAGAAGTAAAAATATAATATATATCTTTATTATTCTAAATTGCTTATGAATGTAAAATATGCAATGTTGAAGGTGAAACTGGAGCAAGATAGCTTTTTACAGGCAGTTAGTAAGGGGCAGAGACTCAAAGAGATACCACCTTGCCTGACCTGGCAAACTCACTCAGGGTCTGATCCACCCCTGCTGCTTCCTCAACCTAGCTTGCCTAGGCAGGCGGGGGATGGGGCTCCACAGTCAGCACTTTGAGTCCACCAACTAATCAGGTCTTTAAAGCCCTTCCCCACCTGAGTCATATGACAAAGTCCACCCTGATTCACTATGGAAGGGCTCTCCACGTGTGTAAACCCTCTCTTGGGGGTGTTCTCAGGCACTGGCTTCAGGGTCCCTGCTCTTCTCTCCTTTCCCAACCTGGCTGGGGGAGGGGGACTACTGTCTCCCTCTCCCACTTTGGCTATCAGCCCAGTGGTTTTTGCCTAAACATCAGCGTGTAAGCTGCTCTATCCACCCCCATCCCCTCTCCCAGCCTGAGTATTATTCTCAGTATTGATGAGTATTGATGTCTCTGGATAGTCTCTCCTACCAAGGCTCTTACATTCTTTCTGTCCCCTCTTCCACTCAGGCTTTTGTTAATTGCCTGAGTATTATTCTGCTAGTTTCTTACATGTATTTTGTTTTCCAATGCTTTCTCCCTTAGTGACATGTATGATTTCCCTCTGTAAGAACTCTGGATCCTCATTCTCCTGGTGTCTAAATCAGGAGCCTCTGGTACGCCCTTTCCCATTCTCTCCCTGGCTGGGATGGGGAAGATTCCATCTTTTGATTCCAACTTTGATTCCATCTTACTCTGTCACTGTCCTTGAGCTCTGGGCCCTTTCGGAATCTTTCTGCCCAGGTTCCCATGCTCTGCCTTCTGAGCCATCTCTATGGGCTTCTCTCTTGGAAATATCCTGAATTCTCCATTCTCCCCATCTCCCTTTCTAGTAGGGCAAGCAAGCTGGGGACTTGCCTTCTGGCCTGAGTCTTTCTAGCTTTCCTCTGTATTTCAATTCTCCCCTAAATAAGCCTTTCAGAACTTCTCCCTGAATAAACTTAATAACTTATAATTTACCCTTCTCAGAATTCATTTCCTCATTTTTTTTTGTCATTTTTTTTGTTAGGTAAGAATCTAAAGTTTCATAGGCCTGGGGGCCAAACACCCCTAAACACCTGTGATGGAAGGCAGCTCCAGAGACACCCTCCCCTTGAGTGGGAGGTGTCTAGCTAGAGCTAAAACCTAGGTGCTAAAACTGATTGGTCAGATATGACCCAATCACCTGTTACCCTGCCCACCTAGGGCAGGAAATACTGACTGAACAGTTAATCTGCTCTCTCTCCCCCATATGCCAGGCTAGCAGAAGGACCTCTGAATCTCCTGGCCTTAGGGAGGCTCCAGATTTTTTTCCCTCCTGAACCTCTCCTTCTCATGATGGGAGCTCTCTGATATCTTTTCTTCTGCTGCTTGTTTAGCTAAACTACATAAATTAAACTCTTATTTAAAACTCTCCATGTTTTCTTTCCACACTGGTGTCTGGAAAACTCTGTAACTCCCCATGTTCCCTTAAATAATAAAGTCTTCCACTAGACCTTACTATCTTGTTGTCTATGATTTTAATTCTTTAACTTTGTAGACAAGAACTCGGGTATTCCTTAATTTTGGGGGCACATTAGAATTTTTGCTGGGCGTTATCTAAACTCTAACCTCCAGCTCACCCCGTCTCACACCCAAATCATGTATCATAATTGCATCTAATATATAATTCTATACTGGTGTACCACCTTATATTTTATTAATTAGTGTTTTCATACATACAAAGGTTCAAAATTTATGTCCCACCAGCAAGAAGGTAAAATAAGACAGGCTCAACACCTGGAGATTAGGATATTGATTCCAGAGGTAAAAGGAGTCCAAATAACAACTACAGAGAGCTCCAAGAACTTGGGACACAGGAAATAAAATCACCTGGATGATGATTAAGTGTGTTTGCATGTATTGAGGGGGAATCTATAGTCACATAAATAAATTCTGGAAAAATTTAAAGGTAAGTACTTAGAAAGCTAAGCACACAAATCGGAAAAGATAAATCTGAATTCTAGGAAAAACATGGTTTTATGAAAAACAAAGTAGCATCACATTACAAAAATACATATTACACCACAAACTGCAAGGCTAACTTAAGAATATTATTTGCTATATCTCAGAAATACAATCCCTAAATTAAAATGAAAGAGTTCTATAATTACTATGAGAGTTCAGAGTGGGGAATGTGCTGGGGGAAGGATAAGGAGAACACCAGCAATGAAATATATAAAGATGCATATTACTTACAAACAGCTAAAAAAATGAGCAAATGATAATAATAATAAAGCTCAAAGTGGCTACCATGAAAAAAATAGGAATTGGAAGTAAGTAGGAGTGGGTGAGAAAACTTCTTTACCTCTTTAATAGAAGCCTTATGGGATAATCTGACTTTAATCTATGTACATATGTACCTTACACTTTATTTTAAAAAGCTACCCCGGTTGGAGAGCAGATAAAAACTTGAATATTGCTAATTATAAATTGGAAAGGAAATGAAAAAATGCTACCTAAAATCCCACTGTGATTTACTTTAGAGGACTACTAGTGATACTGAAATACTTCCTCTAGTATTTCTAAGTTTTTTAATGAATATCACATTTGTAATAGAGATATTTTTAAAATGATTACTTATTGAATTTTGTTGAAAAAATATATTTTTAGATATTCCTTTATCCTTTATCACATTAAGCAGGCCTAATAAGCAGGCCTACATCCTTCTTTGTTGCATGTTCTACGTAGGAAACATGTATGTTACACGCAAGCATTTTTACTTCTTTCCATTTGAAAGCAAAAGAAACACACTTAAAATTAGAAAATGTAAAGAACAGGCTTTCAGTAATACATTATGCATTCTGGGTGAATATAATTTTAAGAAAATTCACTGTAGTTTTGGTAAGGTAGTAGTTTTTGTTGTTATTGTTTTATTTTTAGGCTTTAGTTTTTAAAAGTTAAATTGCAGGGTCTGGGGGAGATAGCACAGATGATAAAGTACTTGCTGAACAAGCATGAAGCATGCTAGTTTGAAACCCCCATTATGGCAATCCAGCTATGCCCCTGGGCAAGACCCTTTCTCAAAGGAGATGACAGGTGAGGGCTTTCATTGCAAAACTGTCTCCTGACCGTCACATGTCTTTCACACGTATACAGCCATACTCACACCATAAATTGCCATCTTTCATAATTTAAGTATAATATTTACATAGCCAAAGGAGGTTGGAAGAAATAACAATTATGTTCTCAAATATTAATATTGGGACTAATAACAAGTTACTTAAAATAATTTAAAATACATAAGAATTCAAAATCCCTAATTCATTGTATCATTTTTCAAAAACCTTTTCTCAAAAAAGAACCTTTGCATATATTCCTAATTCCCTTTTTAGTCTAGAAATTCTTACTGATAACAGAACTCTTGTAAAATGTACTTTTATTGTAATTAACTTAATTCTGAGCAGCTAGATGGTACAGAATTAAGTTTTCACATATATTACAAGAGGAATTATCTCTTAGACATCTATTGACCATATTGATTCTAGGCAAAATATGCTTTCTTTTCAAAGCAAGAATAAACAACTGTGACTATATATAGATGTCAAACTAAATTTAATGAAATGTGCATGGTTCCTATTTAAATATACTTTATGCTTAATTATGATGCATTTCTTATCTAAAGCAAGTGGTTAGAGGGGAAAAATTCATGGAGCAACAAAAATGTATTCTTTAACCTACTCTTTAATAAAATAAATGGAAACATTTGAAGCAATCCTAAAGCACAAACAAAACCTTGTTCATTGTTTTGAGTTTTCTTTTTTTTTGTTTGTTTTGAGACAGGGCCTCAGTCTATATCCCAGGCTAGCCTTGTACTCCCAGGGATCCTTCTGCCACAGTCTTCAGAGTGGTTTGAATTGCAGGCTTGTGCCACTTGGCCTGGCTTCTTCAACTAGCTTTTATTTTTTTATTTTTGTTTTTTTGAGGCAGGGTCTCTCTGTAGCCCAGGCTGACCTGTAATTCACTATGTAGTCTCAGGGTGGCCTCATACTGTGGGGATCCTCCTACCTTTGCCTCCCAAGTGCTGGGATTAAAGGTGTGTGACACCACCCAGGCCAATTATCTTTTAAAAGGCATTCCAGTAAGGGTTAAGTATCCCTTCCTCAAAACACTTAAGAAGTGGTTTGGGCTTGTTGTTAAATTCTGAGATATTTATAAATACATAATGTGCTATCTGAAGATGGGCCAAATCTGAATGTGAAATTCATTTATGCTTTATACATACTCTAAATACAGTCTGAAAGTAATTATATACAATATTTTAAACATTTTGACTGTGACATGAGGTCAGATGCAGAATTTTCCACTTGAGGCATCATGTTGGCACTCAGAAAGGAGTCAAAGTAACTATACTGCTTATATAGCGCTGATATTTGTGTGCTGATTTTGCATTGTGCTCTGTTGTATTTCAATAGAGGACTATACTTTCATGGTTTTCATAGCTCGTTTTTGCCCTTGGTCTCCTACCCTAGAGTTTCTCTAAATGTCTCTTTATCAACACAGGGCTAAGGACTGAGGCATGCAAGTTCATGGTAGATGTACTTTAGTGTGAGAACCTCTTACCACTCCAAAGGTCTTAATAATAAACAGGAGGCTTAGAAAAACATGCAAATTACTCTATGACTTTGTACTTTAAATCTTTCTTTGAGGTCAATGGAAAAGAAACAGTGCAAAATAGAACAAAGACAGCAGGATTTGATGTTTCCACAATCACTGAGCACCTAAGAAGTTTCTTATTTTTCTGGGAGTATGTTCTCTAACACCAACAGAGCTTCTGGAAATCAGGGTGTGTGGTAGGGCACACCCAGCACTCTCGAGGCAGAGGTAGGGTGTCTAGGCCAGCCTGAGACTACATAGTGAATTCCAGGTCAGCCTGGGCTAGAGTGAAACCCTACCTTGAAAAAAAAAAAAAAAGGTGTTTAGCAATAGGTAAGAAAGCTGGTACTAGATATACAGAGATTCATAGAAATGTTTTCAAAGCAGGAACTTCAAAACATTTGTTGGCATAAATGAAATTGCATGCTATATCCTTCTTCCTAAATTTCCTAAAGGAAATTAAAATTGTCCAGGAAATTGGAAAAGACATTCATTATGACCGTGGAGAGCGATCTTCTCAAGGACCATTAAGCAAACTGTATTTCTTACTACAGTTTTTCAAGTCGATTTTTATGAGTTAAATTCATTTTTTTGTCCTTATACTGAGAGGTCACTGTGTAAAAATGCTTACACAGTGAGACCTATTTACAGACTGCTGGGGGCAGGAGGGAGGAGAGTTTAACAATTGTTCTTCTGTTCAAAGGGGAATGAACTGACTCATACAACCACATTATTTAAAATAGACATGCAAATATCAAACTGCAAAATTACAAACTGTCCTGGCAAATCATAATTTCTTTAACAACGAAAAAAATCACACACGTGTTTATTCTTTCATTGAAAAGCAAACATATTTTGCCTAGAATCAATATGGTCAATAGAAAATAGGGTTTAATAAAGAGAATCCAACAGTAGACAAACAAAACAGACTGGTCGGTGACACTCTAAGAAAATCCATAGCCACGCATGGGTGTTTCTAATCTAGAGCCTGAGAGAGCAACAGTCCCCAGTGAGCCTGAGCTGGGCCACAGCCACCCTGCAGCTTCTGCAGCCCCGAGCAAGCCAGGACCAGTCTAGAGGTTCCTCTAGTGTCACAACCCCATCTGTGCTTGCTTTGCACATGATGACACTTGTCCTCGCAGTATTTTTCGTTATTGTACTGCTTGTGTTTTGTACTGAGGTTCCTCTGGCACATATAAACTATCTTTCCACGTACTGTCTCCCTGAATATGTTCCCTCTTCCTCCACAGCATTTCCAAAGCTCTATAGGTAGGGTGTTCAGTGCTTTTGTGTTTTCCTCATGAGGTTATATATTCTACAAGGTAGGTAGAAATCATGTCTTTCCACAGGGAGTCAGAAGCTCATCCATTTAATAGAAACACCCTGACTGCTAGCACTTAATTACAGCTAGACTTCACCTATACCACTACACTAGCCGTAACAGTGGGGTTGTGCACAGATCTGCAAAATCCGTGGAGGGCTGGAAAATGCAAAGAAACTACAGGAAGTATTCTGGGTGTGAGGAAGAGAGCTTGCTTTCTATTTGTATAATCATTCAGTTCTCAGCTCAGTATCCTTCAAATTCTTGTAATTTTATTTATTTATTTATTTTGATTTTTGAGGTCTCGCTCTAGCCCAGGCTGACCTGGAATCCACCATATAGTCTCAGGCTGGCTGCAAATTTACTGTGATTCATCTCCTCCTGCCTCATGAGTGCTGGGGTTAAAGGCTTGCGTCACCACTCCTGGCTTCACTTTCTTCATATTCTAAAAATCTACTTGACTGGTTTTCTTCCTGTTGATACCTTGACTAGTTTCTATAATACCTGTCGATTTATGAGAGGAAGTAAATTCAAATTTATAGTCTGCCTTACTCCTGTAGTATTCAAAACCCATGATGGCCTCCATCACTTCTTGCCTCTGAGTCTCCACATGTCTGGAGTAGCAGTTACCAGGGTGCTGAGGAGGATGGTGTGGGACTCTGAGGCTATGTCACAGAAAAGCCATGTCACTGTTGGGCGGGGTGGCAGCAACCGGGCATGAGAAAATGTAAGCAGCCCTGTGGAGTGGAGCTCTCCTGCCAACAGCCTCGGCCTGTGTGCCAGACACACAGCACCATCTGGGAAAGAAACCCTTCAAGCCAGCTGAGGCTGCAGGCTCAGCTCAAGCAGCTGTGTGAGAACCTGTACACTGTTCCCAGATACGAACCTACAGAAATTATGAGACAGGCACGTTTGCTGGTCTAAGCTACTAAATTTTGGGGTACTGGTTTTACAGGAATAGATATATCATCAAATAGTCTCTTATTTAAAAGTTCATCTTCTTCATTTTTTTTCCCATCAAGTCTCACAAGGAAGACTAAACAGTTATATTTTTTTCTTAAAAAAGCATTATAAGAGTAAAAAAACTAAGATTCATCTTACTCTTGATTTTGAGAGGAAAAACTGTGGATTTTTTTCTGTTTTTGGTATACTAAACAGAGATAAAGATTTTCTGAGATAATTAAATAGAAGGATGACCAAGTGTTCTTCTGAAGTTTGGGAAAGGAAAAAAGAAGAAACAACAAATGCTGGTTATTCCACCCACAGTTACCACCTTGCTTTGGCAGAACTGAGTCCAGCCCCACAAGGGTCATGGGCAGAGTGTGCAGAGAGAAAACACACAGTGAGTGTGTGCAGAGAGCAGTTTGTGCAGGAAAGGAGAAGAAAAAAATTGATTGTAGTACTCAGGTATAATTTTCAATTAGTTACATTATGACAACTATAGAAATAGTGTTTTATTTCTTTATACTACATAAAGATGGTTTTTCAAATTTTTCTACTCTACTTTTCCATAACATACAAGAACAAAAATATTCCAGAAAGAAACAGAAAAATTGGTTACCATTATGATTTTTTAAAAGTAGTGAGAGAGCTGTCTGTGGTCATTCTAACTTCACCGATGAATCGCAGGCCAAAGCTGGTATCCCAGCAAGATATGAACCACCCAGGCCTATCGTGTAGGCCCCAAGTGAAACACTTGAGACAGTGGTGGGGCAAGAAAGAGACCTATAAACACAGCTAATCAGTCATCCCAGGTTAATTCAGCGAGACACACACCAACGACTTCCAACACAACTTAAAGTAGAAGTACAGAGAACTCTTAAGGTCACAATAACAACAACAACAAAACAGACTTAAAACTCACCTTCCATGACTGAGGGAACTGAGCGGAAGGGGTGGAAAGATTTTAAGAGCCATGGTGGGAGAGATTATCTCCCTCAACTACAATTCATAAAGGGGGGAGGGGTAACTTTGTTGCCTCCTGTGCTATCCAAAGCCCCTTGCCACATGGATTGACCCAGTGTGCCTACTAAGGAGGATATCCAGTGGATTGGGGACAGGGAGGAGGGAAATGGGCATATAAGCACAATATTTACTCAATATATCTAATTTTTGGCAATAAAGATAAAAATAAAATAAAATAAAATAAAATTACGAGAACAAAAAAAATCATCAATGCGTATAAAAACAAAAAAGTAGTGATGGGCTACATTTTTTTTTCTCCCAGAGCCAAAGATAATTTTTCTTGTCTTTTTTTTCGAGGTAGGGTCTCACTCTAGTCCAGGCTGACCTGAAATTCACTCTGTAGTCTCAGGCTGGCCTTGAACTCATGGTGCTCCTCCTACCTCTGCCTCCCAAGTGCTGGGATTAAAGGTGTGTGCCACCACATGCCTGGCAGTCCAAAGATAATTTTTCTTTTTCTTTCTTTTTTTTTTCAGATTTGATACTTTTAGAAAGCAGCATTTTGTTGCTTCTGTTTCCTTTCTTAAGCTCAGATCCCTTTTTTAAAACTTCCTGGGCAAGAGACAGGAGATAGCGTGCAACAGTCAAGCTCTCTCACAGCTTCAAGAAGCCTCTTGAAAGACTGGGGAACTAACGATGCAAACCTTTTCATTGTGCAGGATAACAAAACCTTGGCTTTACCTCATGCTAGTTTCTACGAGTTTTCTTTATAGAGAAAAAGATACTTAACACAGAGAAGTTCTTAAATGTAAAGTGTTTAAAATTCTATTCTCTTGTTTGTTTTGAGACAGTCTTGCAATTTATAGCTTAGGCTAGTCTTTAAAATAGAGATCATCCTGCCTCAGCCTCCTGAGAGCTGGGGTTACAGACATGAGTCATGACACCTACTGTACCTTCTATTCTGAAATGACAGATCCCAGAAAGACACAATTTTGGCTGTCAATGTGGAAAAGAACAAGACCTCATAGAGATAATCATTCTACTGAAACCAAAACAACAGCAAAAAAACCTAAGCAAACCAAGGAATCAAAAGTATCCACACAAACACAGAAAGTAAATAAACCCAAAGCATAGCTTTATCAGTTTGTGTGATGAATTCTCTTTAGCACAGATCAACAACCACTATTAAAAAACTTCTACAAATAACAGAATTAGATATTAGAATTTGATAACCAAGCCAATCCAGAAGCAGAATAAGATGGCCAGATATGTGATCAGTACTACAAGCTGGCAGCAAGGAAGCTCTAGAGTCTGTAGGCTACATCTTCCCAGAGAATTCCTAGGTAACTGTAGAACTGGAAGTGCAGAAAGTTCGCCAAGTAGCTCATGATTCTGATGCACTGACAAGCCCTAAACTAGAAACACCTAGTCAAGCTACTTCTGAATTCCTGCCACTAACACTGGGGGAAATGAACCTTTGTTTATAAACAGCCGGGCGTGGTGGCGCAGGCCTTTAATCCCAGCACTCAGGAGGCAGAGGTAGGAGGATCGCTGTGAGTTCAAGGACACCCTGAGACTACATAGTGAATTCCAGGTCAGCCTGGACTAGAGCAAGACACTACCTTGAAAAACAAAACAAAAAAAAAAAAAGTAAATTTTATAAACAAACAACCAATATCAGCTCTCTTCCCTCAAAAGAAATATATATTATTTTCCCCTCTCTTTGTACATATATATATATATGAAGAAAGTTTGTTAATGAATAAACCAGATATGATTAAAATTTAGTTAATATAGGTGCTACTTACTATTTTCTTAAAAACTAATAATATCAGCAGACAAGTTGGCATATGTAAGTATCTGTAAAAAAAAGAAAAAAGGAAAAAAGAAAAGTCACCTACCTTTGAGAGGATCATGCTCTGCTCTCATTATATCAATGAGGGAATTTTCCAAAGAGTGCATATTCAAACTGTCATACATTCTACTTCGATCCTGGAAAAGAAGAAAAAGAAGACTTACTGTCTATGCAAATGGAAAAAAACCTTTAAAAATACTGTCTAAATTCTCAGACATAAACCAGGCCACCCGATTAATCTAGTATTACTAATCAACTAAAGACCACATGTGTTACTACCTTACTGAAATATGGTATTTTCAACACATTTATCTTTAAAATATATTCAAGGTAATCTAATTTCATTAGCAGTGTTAATGCAATGCAGTAAAATAATTCCTTTGCTCATAAAGATTCCTGAAATGTTTTTATATATATACACAGAAAGCACTTTGTTTAATTTTTTTCACATATTTAGGAAGCCAGCCATTGGCACTTAGAAAATAAATATCTAGGGGAAAAATTTAACTCCATAATTGCACCACACTTTAAACATCTTTCCGACATTGCATATTATTTGACTTGGTCCTTTGAATTTCATCACAATGAGTGTATAAGCATCTTACATAGTAATGAAACTAATAGAACAGAGTTTGTGAATATTCAAATCTCACTATCCAAAGTGCTCCCACCTTGACTTCTCCCCTGTGCAAACCTCCGCCCCCTTCCTGCAGAAGACAAGTGGTGGAAGGCAGAGTGAAGGCACTCTCTCAGCTCACTGCTTCCTACCTCGACAAATATCACCAATGTCTAGTGTGTCAGTAGTCTCCCTGGCTGAAAGTATAGTCCATTTACAGAATCCTAAAATAACAAGCAGGGAAAAAAAACCCTAGAACATTGGAAAAAGAGGAACCTCTTATAGCCTAATACTTAATCTTGTTACTCTTCTGAAGCCTCTACATGAGCCATAGGCTGTTTTGGGAAATGAAGAGGTAAGAACCATCAAAGGAGCCCAAGACAGACATCGTAAAGAAAGCACCACGACTTAAAGATTCACACAGTCTGCTGAGTAAGGCCTCCACTTACGACCCTGAGGAGACAGGGCCAAATGCTGAATCTGCTCGTCTCCTATGTATTCTGCTTCATTAAGGTGAATAAATGCTTAAAAAATATAGAGGGGCATTGGGGAACTGGGGATAACAACTCACTGTTTGCCCATTAAATAATGTAACTCATTATGGACAATAAAAAATACATATATATATATTGTTTTCTAAACCAAGATCTTTAAATTGCGTTTTACACATCTTACTAGCTTGGATATTCAAGATTTGCAGAAAATATCTCCAATTGTTTCAAGGTAGTCAATGTGATATACAGCAAAAATCCAGTATTAAACACATTGATACCAATTAATTCCCAGAAAGGAAACAGACCAACAGGCTGTATTACAGGAGCATGCTTCTGCTCTGTTAACACTGAACTGGGAAGTGTCACATATAAAAATTTAAGTGATAATAACCTCAGCTCAAAGTATATTGCTCCTTAAAATACTCCAGTATGAATGTAACTAAAATCTAATTGAAAAGTCCATTTTAAGGCAATTTAAAAATCAAATTTTTGGAAATAATTGCAGGGGTGACTAGCTAAAAGTGCTTTAAAGTGAAGCAACTTTGGTTGGACCTAATGTATGCATGATCCATGAGACGGTCAGATCATGAGCTTGAGACCAGCCTGAACTGTAGAGCAAGATACTTTTCTGAAAAAGCAAAAACAGTATCAAATAAACAATAGCCAAAAATAAATTTATAGAAATATCTCAGCAATCATTTTATTTATTTATTTATTTTTTTGAGGTAGGGTCTCTCTCTAGTCCAGGCTGACCTGGAATTCACTCTGTAGTCTCAGGGTGGCCTTGAACTCACGGCGATCCTCCTACCTCTGCCTCCCGAGTGCTGGGATTAAAGGCATGCGCCACCACGGCTCAGCAATCATTTTAACATCAGAATAACAATTTAATATGCCTTTTTAAGAGTTTCAAATTTGAAATTTTCTATTAAAAACATTTGAAATAAAAAGTGACAACTCCCAAAACTTATTTACAACAAGTAAAAGCAATCATTGAAACTATTTCTTTCATTTATTTCATTATTGAATAACATGTTCTGACCTTGTTATTGATGAAGCCTAAAATCTCCAGGCATGAGAATTCAGATTCCAGGTCTATAACATATTATACTGAAGAGCTAATCTACTTTAGACTTGATAATTAAAATTACTAATATTGAAACATAGACGACAAAATGAAAATACTCTCCCAAAATATTTAAGTGATTATTTTCTATAATTTAATAATTTCTTGCCAGATGAGGAACTTCTCAATGTTTTAACGTACCAGTTTCAGTCCACATCTGCTGCTATATTTTCAGGAACCTCAATTCCAAGTAACTTTCACGGGAAGATTGAAACCCAGAACAAGTTGTGCATAAGAAAGACCCTGAGTATGTAAGGAAGGCAAGCAGCAAGGTCTTATGCGCCCTGTACTACCTAGATCAATGGGTCAGACCACTCTTCCCAGGACCTAAGCCCCTTATTTTATAAAAGGTAAAGGGTACCGTGGGGATAAGGATCAGGGAGGAAAAGAAGTGGTCAAAACAGATCTGAAGAAGTCTAAGAAAGAGCTAGCCGCCAAGGCCTTATATGACTCTGTTCAAGATAACCCACAGACAAGGAAAAAGGAGACAATGACCCAGAGAGGACACCACGAATGGTATCATGGGAGGAAGAAGGCAGCGATCCAGGTTTTGAACCCCTTGCCTTCCAGTTTAGTTCAGTTTCCATCATCATTTTTTTTCTATCGCTAAATTTAACTTCATCACCTCAAATCTTGACACAAATTCTCATGACTTAGCAGTTTACCAAAAGGTCTATCATTAAGCACAAAATCCTCTCCCCATCCACTAAAAAATATTTTAAAAATTAAATAAACCTACCTAAAATCCCAAAAAGGATGGCTGGAGCCCTTGTACATGGGCCATCCCAGGACCCAGGACCTAGGACCCAGTCTGGAATCTTCCCTGTAATTAGCATCTCTATGTACTCTGATGAGAACAGCTCAACTGAAACCATCCCTATGACCTATTTTCTCAGCCTTGGCTCCTCTGTAAGGATGGTTTATGCCGCATTCATAGCCTATTGTTTCTGGACTTACACTTGGAATTATATAGCATTTCACCTCAAACTATTTCCATTCCCACCTTCAAAATAATTGCAATGTTTTTTGTTTCTTTCCTAACATACCTTCTCCTAGGCATTTATGTGCACAATTCGAATAATATGAAAGTGGTGCCATTAACAATTCAGTAATAGAGGTGGAGAGTAAACTTCATACTAACACAGGGACACACTGAAGACAGCATGATATCACTACTACTTCTAAGTCAAGATCCTGGTCAGCCATAGGCAGGACTTGCTGAAAACAGCTAACGGTTATTCCTGACGTCTCCACATTGCAATGCTATTTCTAAAATCTCTTATAAAGCTGCGTAGACAGTACCAGTAAAATCAGCTCATATTGATAAAACGACTGAGAAAGTAGCTAAGCTATAGCTAGATAAGAGAGCTCCGGACATCTAACTCACAGAATGCCAAATCAAATACGATCCTCATATGTAAGGATAGAGTTTTCTACGCCTCCTGCAAGAATCCTCGTCACCTGGTACCAGTGTACATTCAAATTCAGTCTGTAGTAGAAATGATAGCATCTTTTAACCACAAAGGTCTTGATGATAATTTAAAGGATGAAACTTACAGTAAACTTTAGAAGAAATGCCATACTATCAAGTTTATATATATAAATACACCAAGACAAGAGCAACAGGCTTCATGACAAATATGTACTGGAAAAGTTCTAAAACATGAAATGTAAAGCTGGATGTTAAGCAAATGCATGAGTTTGTACTTTGATTGCAAATAATTCTGTAAGGACACAGAATTTGTTTAACTGATGTTTAAAGTCAGGTGCTCTTTGATATGTAATTGATCTCTTTTACCCGAAAAAATTTATTATGCTTTCAAAATATTACTACAAATCATTTAAATGTGAATATATTAAGTAGCTCAAATAAGTAAATAAAAAAATAAATAGCATTGCTTTAATGCTCTCTGGCATATGCTGAAACAGGTATAACTGAAAACTAAATGATAAATCCTACCCAATGTCAATACTAAACTCCTAGCCCACCTCCTGAACACACACTGTGCAGCCTACCTGGTCTATTCTGGATGCTCCGGCTGCAGTGCACCAACTATCTTGGAGTGAGTCTGAGCCCCAAGCTGGCAACTGCAAACTAGATCTCACCTTCAATAGCATAGAAGTTTTCATCAGAAATGAGCAGTTCTCTTCCCATACCCACCCAAGAAACAAAAAAGGAAGAAAACAATAATCAAAGGTTTTTGTTTTTTGTTTTTTTTAATCTTAAATCTTTGATCCATCCTCTAAAAGTTTTGGGGAAAGTAAAATTTGTTTGAAGTGTCACAAAGGAACTTCAACACAATTATTAAGAGGCTTCAAAAAAAAAGCTATCTATTCACTCTAAGTATTGGATCATATTTAAGAAAAAAGTCACCAGTGAAGATAAATTTGAATTAGATTCCAGGAGTCTTAAAATTATTTTGCCATAATCATAACTGTACTAAGATTAATTCTAATATACAGACACCTGATCATAGAAACATCTATGAACAATTATGGTTACACAACCTTTTATTTTGGGTGTATTACTGATCCATTAAGAGACCAATTTAGGCATTTTTAAGGAGCTGCCTATTAAAAGCTTCAATCAAAAGGAAATAAAAACAAAAGGTATTTCTATATTTTTTTAAAGTTTCTTTTAAACTGTGTGTTTATAAGGAAATTTTTACATTCCAAATTGCCCGTGTCTTTTACCCACTGATCGTTAAAGAAAATGCTTAAAAACTAGAACTTTCTTCTTAATTTAGCTTTACTAGTACAGCTGCCTCCACCACCCAATTCCCTATTGTGAAAGATGAACATTAGAAATGAGGTCATTACATACCATTCTTACCTGTAAGGGTAAGAGTGTATTACTATTGTTGTCTGTTCTGAACACATTATCTTCAATCCAAGATTTTGGAGTCAGTGATGGAGTAGAGCGAGTAAATTTCGGTGGTGCTATAACATTACCAGAAAACGGTTTCTTCAGTGGCGATATCTGATTCATAGTCCCTGGAATTCCCATGTTTCCAGTTCTACGATGATCTCTGCCGTGCACTGCTCCCCAGGACATACTTCCGGTGCCCCAGCCACTGCTCTGATGGTTGCTCCAGGGAGACTGTTTCAGAAGAGGCTGGGGAAAACACATCCCTTTAAATTGCAGGCTTCAAAGAGCTTAGGGTTCAAACAATCTTAGAGCAAGCTAAGAATTCAGACAATCTTAAAAACATGTAACGTATAGAACTCAACTGAATATTTCCTAAACAGCTTACAAAAAAGGATGACAGTCTTGGAATATTACTATTTGAGATCATATACTGTAAGAAAAGTTTTCAACCTTATTTATGATACAGGATAATTCATGACAATTACTAAAATAAAACAACATAGTTATTTTTCCTCAATAGTGAACTGTGTACAAGATAAAGATTTTAAAAAAAAAAATCTCAAGATGAAATTAACTTTGAAGATCCTTAAAGCAAATATATTCTTATAGGTATTTATTAACTAAATGATCTTTCAAATAAAATATCCTAGCTATGAGAATGAAATTTTTAGCCTTTGATTTCCCAAGCAAGTTGTACTATATATAGAACTCAACAATATTCTGCATTTAATTTATTGCAAGAACTAAAAAATGCTTTTAAAAGATAGGGCAGTGCATTATTTTCCAGAATTGTTTAAGGTATTTTATTCTAGTTTTGGTATAGTTTCTTTCAACATGTTTTCTATTGCACTTAATTATACAAGGACTCTTAAGCAATTATAGGATGTTACCCATAGGTGGATCCACTGAGATACACTGACAACAAACTATAGGTTTCTATTATTCTTAATAATCTCAATATATCTTCATTAAGTTCATTCACTCTCAAAAATATAGTATATTTCAATCTAAACCTAAGGCCAAGTCACCTAACTCAAAGGCTGGAAAAATCCCAAGTCTCCAGTACTTGCTTTTGAGGAAGTAGGAAGTGCTACTAATTCCAGACCACTGGGTAGTATTGTAATACATTTTGTGCTAAGATTTTGCCAAAGGAAGCGTGGGCCATGTAGTAATGAAAACTCAATAAATGCGGTAATCTTAAAATTAACCCTTTTCAAAAGTCAGTTTTTAAAAACCTGGTCTACATACTTTTAACTATTTCAACTGTTAATATAATTATGAACACACTTCACTCTTTCTCCTTCCACAGAGTGGAAAAGCATATTCAAGGAGCCATGAGCAAATTATTCCACGCAGGAGGCCCTTATTTTGCTTCCTAAGTAACTCAGAGTTCAAAGTTCTTTTCCAGTGACTGAAAATTCTATATGAAAGCCGTGTGACTTCTTAAACACATCTCACAGGGTAAGAGCCCCTTTTCTGTTTTGTTTTCGTTTTGTCTGAAAACAGATTATAATCAAATATGGACCATGTCAGATGTTCTGCTAATCTTCTATATATTGTGATTTGGGGATACAAAATTATCTATAAATTTCTGTGGCATATTACCGTTTAAAAGAGCCTGACACAAAAGTTGTTCAAGAAGATGTAGATCATGAGGAAACAGAATATTACTTCCAATGAGCCCAGTTTCCCTCCTTCTACCTCATATTCTCTTTTCACAGGGAGAAACCAATGACTCAACCCAACTGTCAACTGTTTTAGACAAACTGTTAATTTCGTAAATCTACTTAGTACTCCCTTTCTAAAACGCTAACCCCTGAAAACTTGATTCAGCCAAAAGTGGTGAGTGAAATAAGCATTCATAACTAAGGTCAAGTTTTGGTTCCCTGACAAGTCAAGTCGCTATAATAAACAATGTCAAGGAACTCGGCAGTCACCAACCCCCCCCCCCCCACACACACACACATCAGGGATAACAGAAAAGATCTCGAGTCGCAAAGGATGTGAATAAAGGAACATCCTGCCCAGTGTCCCTTTGTAATGCCCCTCAAAATCTACGCCCCGACCACCTGGCGCAGCGCAGCGTGGAGAGGTGTGCCGCGCGAGCCCCGCGGGCCCCGGCTGTCTGACAGCCAGGCCGGGCGCAGGGGTCCGCGGGGTGGGCGCCGCCCTCCGGAGATCCGGACCGGACCCCCGGTACGAAGTCCCGGGAGGGGACACCTCTCGGCCCCTCGCCCCCGCCCGCCCGCCCGCCCGGGTTCGCCTCCCCGGCCGGGTCCCCGCCGGCGCACCTGGTGGTGGTTGTACGAGTTCCTTTGCTGCAGGAAGGCGGCGGCCGCCGGGTGCTGCTGCGGCTGGAGCTGCGGGCTGACCGGCGAGCGGCGGCTGGGCTGCGGCGCGGGCGCGGGCGCGGGCTGCGGGAGACTCATGGCGGGCGGCGGGGGCACCGCGGCCGCGGAGAACGGGCCCCCGAAGCCGCCGCCGCCGCCGCCGCCGCCCGCCGGCACGCCGAGCCCCGCGCAGCCGTGCGGGGACACGGGCGAGAAGCTCGGGAAGAAGGCGGGGTTCATGGACGACGGCAGCCCGGGGTAGAAGCCGTTCTCCGGGTCGGGGCTGGGCGGCGGCATGGCGCTGAGCGAGCCGCCCGCGCCCGAGCCCGGGGTGGCGGCCGCGGAGCCCGGCGGCTGCTGGGGTGGCGGCGGCGGCGGCGGCGGCGGCGCCGTTGGCTGCTGGGGCGGCGGCGGCGGCGGCGGCGGCGGCGGCGACGCGGTCGGCACCGACCAGGGGGAGCCGAAGCCGGGCAGCGGCGGCGGCGGCGGCGACGCGGAGCCTCCCCCTCCGCCTCCGGGAGGGCCCCCGCCCCCGCCGCCCGGGTGCGGGAGGTCCGCGCTCTGCAGGCTGCCGAAGGCGCCCGCGCCCAGCGCCCCGCCGGGCAGGAGGGCGCCGGGGCTGCCGAGCAGAGGGTGGTTGGGGGACTCCATGGAGCCCGGCGCGGGCTTCACCGGCGGCGGCGGCGGGGGAGCCAAGCCCGCATTGGCGGCGTCGGCGGCGACGCTGGCCTCGCCCGCGGCCGGGCTCCGGCGAGGGCTCGCCGCGCCTCCGTGGCGGCGCCGCGGGGCCGCGGGCGGCGAGGGCGGCGGGGGCGGGGGCGCGTCGGCCGGGCGCGGCCGCGGGCCGGGGTCGTGCGGCGGGCGGTGCTGCGGGGGCGGGCGGCCGAACGGCGGCGGCGGCGGCGGCGGCGCGGGCGGCGGCGAGCCGAAGCGGCCGGGGCCCAGGAGCGGCGGCGAGTCGGGAGCGTGGGGCGGGCTGAACTCGTTCCTCTTCTGGCTGCCGGGCGGCGGCGGCCGCTGGCTCAAGTCCTGCGGGGAGGAGGTGCGGCGGCGGCAGGAGGAGGCGCAGGAGGCGGGGAGGTGCCGAGTCGGTGTGAAGTCCTGGGAGGGGAGGAGGTGGGTCCCCGCCGCGTCCGCGCCGCCGCCGCCGCCGCCGGGGTGGTGGCCGGCGAGCTTCTCGGGCGGCTGCGGGCTCAGCCCCAGCAGCAGCTCATCCTGCATGGTGCGCGGCCGCGCCGGCCGCGGGGAGGAAGAGGAAGCGGCGCGGGCCGGGCCGCCGCCGCGGGGCGCGGGGAAGGGGGAGGCGGCCTCCGGGAAGCCGGTGACGGGCCGCGGCGGCGGCGGCGAGAGCGGGCCGAAGGGCGGGGCGGCCGAGGGGCGAGGCGCCCCGCCGCCGAGCGGGGCCCGGGGGCTGCTGCTGCGGAGCAGGGCGGTGTGCAGCACCCCGAACCCCAGGTCCCTCATGGATCGGGCCGGCGGCCGCGGGAGCAGAGGCGCGGGGTCCCGAGCGCCGCCTGGGAAGCCCCCGGAGCCGCGGCGGCGGCGCGGCCGTAGTGGCCGGAGAGGGGAATGGTGGTCAGTGGGGCGGGGACACTGTCACTGAGCCGGGCGCCGACCGGCCCCGCCGTCCCTGGCGGAGGTCACCGCCGCCTCCCGAGACCGGCATCCGGCGCCGCCGCTGCCGCTGCCGCCGCCGCCGCCGCCCCGGCCGCTTAAGAAGCCCGGAACCTGCGTCAGCGCCACCTCACAGCCGCCGCGCCCCGCGCCGCGGCCCCGCCCCTCCGCGGCCCGCGGGCGGCCCGGACCGCTCGGCCGACGGGCCGGAGCGCGTGCGCGTGCGCGCAGGTGAGCGCGCGCGGGCGTGGCGGACGGTTCCGGGCAACGGCCTCCCACCCGGGGCGCTCGCGCCCCTCCGGGCGCCCGGCCCACTCCCCGCCGCGGGGCCGTGCCGAAGCTGGCCCAGGAGGGCGGCGGGCGCGTGCCGCCCGCGCCGCAGAGCCCGTTGGCGTGCCGCCCGTCTGCCCGCAGCGGGCAGGCGTGAGGGTCCATGGCAGCATCTGCTCCGGGCTGTGTAACCGAGCCTTCTCCCCCAGTAATGAAGGACAGCCTGGATACAGACCGGCTCCCTGGGGGCATTTGCACACACGCAGGGGATCACTGTTGGCATTTGCACCTATGTGTGGAATAGGCTCCTGGGCCACTCCAAGACCTGTATAGTGACTGCGTGTAGTGTGGAGGTGCAAATGGCTCTCCTCTCAGACACATTTCAGCATCCCTGCCCCTGCCCCAGGGAGATTCTAATTCGAACATTTCCGAGGCTTTATTAATGTCCAGGGAGAAGGACTTCCCACATCAGGGGAAAGAACAAGGAGCCTGACTCAGCAGCAGTCTTGTGAGGGAGCTTTCCATGATCCAGTTCTTGGTGGAGCCCTAGAAGGGGAACCATTTTACATGCAGAAGAAAATACTTTTGTCTATTGATAGAAAGTAATTCATGCTACATCGGATTTTATATTACTCTTTTTTCAATTTTAACTTCCTGTCTTGGTGCTTAGAAAACAAACTATTAAAAGAACCCTGGAAATACAGATTACTCTCCAAAACTGTAAAGGTTGATTCAGACTTGGCTTGAGTTTGGCTTATAAATAGACTAAATGTTGTGAATTGCCATCTTCTGATGCAGGCAGACTACATTTTTATGAGTTCACATTCGCTATTACTTAAATTTGACTTCCACTTCTTCCTGCTCAAATTTATGTAAATCAAAATAAACACGATCCAAAGAACATCATTGCAAAGGGAAAATATTTCATGTAAAATGTTTATGTCCACTATATTGTCTAATGAAATAAGTCTCATTCTGCCCTTACAATGAGGAACAGGTGCTTTAAAAAAAACTGATGGTTCAGAAATTGGTCTGCTAAATAGAAGTTATTCCAAGTTAATCTCAAGATCATTTTTAACAACCAGGAAAAATAACAAGCTTAAGAAATACATCTTTTATTCTAACAATGTGTAATAGGCAAAGAGATAATCAGATTTAAAAATATGTCAGTCATGCCTGCCATCCCAGCAATTGGGAGGTTGAGGCAGGAGGATTACTACGAAGTCAAGGCCAACTTGTCTCACATGGTAAACTCTAGGCCCACCGGTCTCCCCTCCCAAAAGTTTATTTCTAAAGAAACTAAATATTATTCACTAATGTATGTTACGGGGATAAAATAAGCCACCAAGACACAGTCAATGTATTTTTCTAAGAAAAGTTGTATTTGATTGGAATCATCTAACTGATCACAAATCACAAAGTTAATCTTAAACCCAAAATCCAAAAGCCACTTCCAGTCACTCTCCATCTGCTCATGGACAACTGGTCTTCCTTCTCGGTGGATTGTCCCCTAGGCCACCTGCTGCTTACTACTCAGGACTCAGTTCCCACAGTCACCCTTCCCTCAGGAGCAGTTTTGGGTGAACAAGAATGTACTTCACTTCCCATCTTTGACAAACAAAATCCAAACCTCTAACACCCCTCCATCTCCCTCGTTCTGCTTTTGCCTCACCCAAAGGAGTGAATGTCTCAAACAGAAGAACCCCGCTCCATTCATGCCCACCCAGTTATCTGGCATGTCATTGTTCCAGATTCTTGGGCCTAAGATCCCCAAGTCACCCTTGACCTCTATCCTTGTATCAGATTCAAGCTACCAGAAGATGCTGCTTTTTACTTTTGAATTATATTCAAAACCACCCACTTTTTAACATTCCACAAACACTTGGTTGAGATTGTTACTCTCACTTTCTAGAACTCCAGTTAGAAAATGTGAGAGTGAGCTCTAGACTCTGACCTCATAGCCTCTGACCTCATCACTTATGTGATGGAGTGAGCTCTAGCCTTTGGTCTCATAGCTGAATAATCTATTCTCAACACAGCAGACACAATGGCCTTTAAAAATGGAAGACAGATCATCTCAACAATACTAGTGAAATATCCTTTCTCAGAATAAAAGAATATTACACAAACACAAACCAAAACAAAGGTTCTTTCTGATTGTCTGCCTCCTTCTTCCCCAGAATGGAATGCTTATTCCTCTAACACCCCTGTGCCCTTGCACATGCCATCATCTGCAGTCTCGGTCCCGGAATGCCAGCAGGCTTACTTCATTCCATCCTGTTCTTCTGAGGCTCATTTTCACTTGCTTTGGGTTTCTGCTCAAGGTTATTTACTCAGTAATACTCCTTCTAACTGCTCTATAAAATATCCATTTCAGCCTTCCTCATAGGCTGTTTGGTTTTTCTCCATCTGACAACTCCTAAATTGTGTGTACACTGTAGCATCCTCACTCCCCAGTGCCTGACACAGTAAGCATCAGGTTGTCAAAGTCATACATTGAATGATTTGTTGCATTAATGAAGAATCATCTAAGAAATAACAGTGATAAGTAAATAATAGAATATGAATGTTCATCAGTTCCTTTGCTAGCAGGAGCTCCCCAAATATCACACTCATGTTTATTAGGATTTATACGTAAGCCAAGATAATTGTAGGCATCAATAGAATAAGTAAACAAGAACAGACAGGATTTTAACACAGAAGATATAGCCTCAGATCCAGGAGCAGACTCCAGTAAAGGAAGTATTGAGTGCTCTCCAACAATGCCAACCAGTTCAGCAGGCAGCAGAGTAGGCATCATGGTGCCTCGCCTCTAAGCTGCTTGCTTCTGCTTGTTGCAGAGGCTGTAAATGTGTGTGTCCACAGAGTGAGAGAGCACTGGGTCTGGACATGGGAGACAGTCCTGATTTGGCATTGGAAAGAGAGAAAGGAGAAATTAAGGTTTACACTGACCTTGCCCAACTTCTGCTCCATTGATTCAGCCCTCCAGTCCTGCTCTTTGGTCAGTTCTGGTTCCCTAACTCCTGTAATCCCTTCTTCAATAATCTCTCCCACCACTCTCTCCTGGGCTCACATTCTTGGTGATCTTCTCTACCTCAGCATACTCTAAGTGACTTAGTAAGCCTTAGGTTTTACAGTGTCATCTACATGCTAATGTTTTACAAATCAATCTTGTGTAGTCTTGTGGTAAAAATCATATTTTCACCTGCCTACTGAGCTATATGAGCTGTATGTTCTGAGTCACACCAATGAAATCTATGTCCATATCTGCATTTCATCTTCCTTCAAACCCGATTCTCCTCTGCTGCTTCTGGTTTGGACAGATGGCATCATCAGAAAACCAGTTTCTCAAGCTAGAAACATGAGTCATCCTCTTCCTCCTACTTTCGCAGCCTCCCCAAACCATACCCCTCAATCCTATTACAGAGATGTTCCTTCAGTCCGCGTCCACGATTGCAGCCTGCACCTTTTCTCAGTCCTATTCCATTGCGGCCCCTTCGTCTTTCCCTGCTAGTCACCTCCCTACAGTGATCTAGAAGAGCCACCACGTTCCTTAGTCAGTGTCCACCCACCAGTGGTAATTCAGCAAACATCTGCAATTCTCCCATACCAAGCCCAAACTTGTGAAGCACATTGGAGCCTTCAGAACTCATTTGCAACTTGCCTCTTACTGCCTGTCGTCGTCCATCCTTAGAGGCAGACATGTCATTTCACAACTCTGCCCATGATGTGTCCACTTGCTGGAATGCTTTCTGCCTCTTTCACCTACCCATTGCTTCCTTACTTTGCAGGGCCCAGCTCAAATGCCATCGTATTTCGTGATAGAGCTGAGCTCACCTGTATGTTCTCACAGCATAGCTGTAATGATTAGGTGTTTTATTATTAATTTTCATAATAGGCATCACATGGGCAGTAATTATCATGGCATTCCCCTTGCCTGCCTAAGTACTGGAGTCACAAGGGCTTGATAGGTACTTGCTGGTTAGTAACAGCCTAGTGAGTGCCGATAAAGGGAAGATGAAAGGAGGGAAATAAAAGGGGGACATTGGAGACATAGGAAAGAGAAACCGCTCCCCAAACTGATGGGCCATTTTTTACAGAGAATTATTAAGTTATATCTGTTGAAGAAAAAAAATCTCAAAATGAAGAGGCCATGACAGTAACATGAACAACAACAAAAGCAGCACACAGGAGTATTTTTCTTGACAGACAAAAGCAAATGCTCTATTCCAGTTATGTCATCCAGGGATGAGTTCACTGACAAAAGAAAGTTCAGAATCTTGGGTAAAAACAAAAGATCTTCGATGCTGTTTTACTCTCTCTGAGCCAAGGAACTTGCATTCACCTCTTACCCTGAAGTAAGGAGTAAGTAAGGAGGCCATTGGCTCCTGTAGTTAGAGCCACATGCTCACAGACCACACTGATGCTCTTCTGTCTTTAAGAACTTCAAGTCCCTTGCTTGAAGTCACACATGCTCACATCCAAAGTCTTGCAGGATTCATGAGTATGGCAAGAGCGGGGCAAACGAAAGTTTTAGGTAGACCTGATAAAACTGAGAATGCTTTCAGTCCTGTACATCTGGCTTTACGTGGGCACTGGGGAATCAAACTCAGACCAGCATGCTTTGCAAGCAAGTGCCTTTAACTGGTGAGCCTTCTCCCCAGCTCTGTATGCTCCCAATCTTATACAAAGACGTGGAATACTCATTACTAACATATTCTAGTTTGGGGTGTATAATTTGCTGAAGGTTTGTCCTAACTCAACAGACATCACTAACATTTCCACCTCATAAGTTATTTAACTTCTGCAAAAATGGGGGGGAATTATCTGTGCCTCAAAATAAAATTTTATTTCAGGATGCTGTGTCCATATATAGTAATGATCATGTGTTGTCCACAAAATGTTTCCATTTGCATGAAAGCTCTTTCCTCTTTCTGATAAGTGAACCACATGACTAGCTTTGGGTAAGAAAATATGAAAAAAAATCCAGTATGGCTTCCAGGAAAAAACTTTAAGGTACCCACATAAAGCCAGATGCACAAAGGGGTGCGTGCATCTTAAGTTCGACTGCAGTGGCTGGAAGCTTTGGTGCACTTACTCTCTTTGCCTGTCTCTCTTGGCTTACAAATACATAAATAAAAATAGTTTTTTTTTTTAAAAAAAAGAACTTCAAGTCCTTGAAGGTGGTGTTTATGCCTTACCTATTCTTTTATTTTCTTACTCCTTACTGATTAATTTTCTGTGTCCAGAAGCTGTTATTTGGGTGTCTACTATATGTTAAACACTCTTCTAGGCACAGTTACAAGTAGGTGAAGAACTGAAAATACATACATATATATAACAACAAAATACATGTTTTGTTAACAGCTACAGGCTGTGAATAAGTGGTATCATATGGAGGAGTTATGATAATTCCATCCCTAATTGTCTACATAGAGTCATACATAGTGAGATTCTAGACTGAAACCAACCTAATATACTGTAGTAAGCTTGCTGAAACCTAGTTCTGCTGGGCTGGTCAAGGGTGGGGTCCTCAATAAAGGCAGATACAATGACAAATCAGATTCAACAGGAGCGCCTAACAAAATACATCAGAATCCAAGCTTAAAATGTGATTTCCAGTTAATATCTCCTATTCTTGTGGCAATATGTTTGGAGTAAAGTAAATAGAAGTTTTAATTAGAAAATCAAAGCTGAGAAGCACAATTTGTTTCAAGTTTGTAGAGATGTCTTACTGTCTCCCTCCTCCACTTCTCACCTCATGCTCCATCCAAGCCCTTGAAGTAGCACCAAGTACAGGCGAAGTCGTCTTTGGACTGCTTCACAAGCATCTGAGCAACAACCGAAGGGACCATGGCCTGCCCTGAAAAACAATGGTGTTAGACCCTAAGGACATTTTTTTTTCAATCCTGTGGCTCATGGGATCAAATCCAGGGTCTTGTGTATGATAGACAAGCACTTTGTAAAGAAGTCACTGATCTGCATCACCTTCCCTAAGGACTTGAACTCAGAATGTTCAGGAGACACCTACACTCTATCACGTATGCCAACATTATTTACAAATTCTAGGTCAGCGAATCATTGTGTCCATTAATGGTGGATGAAGAGAACGCACACACACACACACACACACACACACACACACACACACACACACACACACACAAAATGCAATAGTATCCAGGCTTATAAAAAAGGGATGTTCTGTCACTGCTGATGACAGAGATAAATCTGGAGAACTTTATACTAAGTGACATAAGCCAGGAACAGAAATAAGAAACTGCATGTTCTCATTTGTATGTGAAATCTAAATCCGTGTTTTCTCATGTGGTATTAACATCACCATGAAAATCTTTATATGCCTTTGCAGTAATTTTATCCTGTTGAAAAAAATTTCTGTTTCCTTTTATTGTCATGGATCACATTTTTCAAATTGAGGGTGATTTACATGCAGGAGTTACGGATGTAAGATATTTGCATAAGTCCCTGAAGTCCTCTAGGATGCCAGACAGTAAGATAAACAGGGGCCAGGGAGATAGCTTAGTCTATAAAACACTTGCTTAGCCAGCATGAGGATCTAAGTTTAATCCCCAGTATCCACATAAAATGCTGAGTACTATGGAAGAAGAGGTGGCAGAAAGAACGCAAGAGCCAAAGGATGGAGAGGAGTGCTTCAGAATGTTGTCTTCCAGACACAAAGTGGTGGTTGCATTTATGACTTCATGGTCACTGTGGTCACCTACACAAGAACTGCATAATATTGGGCCTATCAACATGATGTCATAGATGATGGAGGAGCACAAAAAATAAAAAGGTATCAAACTCTAAGAATAGCTAATTGCAAAGAAGAGAGGGCTGAATGGTAGAAGGGAAAGAAGCAAAGGAGGGTGGTGGGATGGGATTACGATCTTCGTAGGCCCTTGGTTGGTCCATGGTTCTCACATCAGGAGGAGTGATAGCCTTACTTCAGGACTGTGAAGCCCAGGCCTGGCTCTAGGTCAACACACTCTGCTATGGTGTCACTTTGGATCATCATCTTCAAGGACAGTGACAACCACCATCTCTGAAGGAGATTGTTGTGAAGATGGTTAGGAAGGTTTCACAATATAAATGATAGTGTGTATAAAAATATTAAATAAAATTATATGCTTTCCACCTGTTTTAACTATTTGTATAAGTAAACAATTTTAAATTTTTTCTTTAATTTTAATAATTAGAAACACTCTATGAACAAATTTTGTGTTGGTACTCTCCTCCTTGCCCCCACTCCACTGAGGGCTGTCCTCAGTGGGATTTCTGGAATGGTCCATGGGGTGGAGGGCTATGAAATGTACAAGCAAGAGACATTTTTTTGAGGGGGGGCCATGCCTCTGGATATTCCAGCACCATGGCTCTTACAGTCTTTCCAACCCCTCTTCTGCAAAATTCCCTGAGCCATGGTGGGTGAGTCTTAAGTCTGTTTTACTTTTGTGCTCTTAAGAGTCTCTGGGTTTCTGCTTTGGGCTATTTTGAGTATCCTCAGCATCTGTCTCCATCACCCTTGCATAGGTTTTCTGATTTTCTGTGGAAGCAGCTCTCTTGCTCATCTTGCCACTTCCTCTGTGGTTTTATTTTGGCCCTAGATGATGAGTTTGGGTGGTTCATCTCCTGCCTGGGTGTCAACCATCATCTCAGGTCTTGTTGGTGCAATTGCATTGCGTACAGTTCTCACTGCCTTCTGAAAAATACAAAGAGAGCCATTAATGGAGAGTGAGATCTGTATAGGTCAAATGGATGTTAATTAGGGTAGCCTCTCTCTAGGCCCCTGGCTAGTGGGAGTTTCCCTTTGGAGTCTGGTTTCTTGGTCTCCATAAGAATTTGCCTTGGATCCCAGTTCCAGCTAAGGGTTCCTTACCACTTAGTGGATCTCTTAGCCAATGAGTGAGCTGTTGATTACCCACCTACACTAAGCACCACTATTGCACAGATGAGCACTTCCTGCCTTGCTGGTCTCTTTGTTTAGCAGTGTCCTTTGCATTCTCAGGCCATGGGTAGGTGTTGTATAGCAGTGGCCCCTGCTCTCTCTAAATATCTTTGGCCAGTTTCCCCTGGCTACTCTTGTAACACCTTCCCACAGGACACAGGCTAACCATCTGGGAGCTGGCTTTGTTGACAGATCCAGTGGGGTCTCTTGGTGTGTGTGACAGTAGCCTGTAGTATCTTCAAAAATAGGGTCTTATCTTTTACCTGGGGCAGGTAAGCAAGAACTTTGACATAAGTCTGTCTTGTTTTAGGGACCTCCTAGGTCTCTCTGATTAACATCTGAGTTTGGGTTTGTGAAGTAACCAATTACTGGGACAGGGAGTTATAGGCCAGAGCCACTTGCATTAGGATCAGGCTTCCTCCCTCCGTCTTCACCACCTTTCTTACCAGCCAATACCCCTTCTTCCTCGAGAGCTTGCTGTCCAAAAGAAAAGATTCTATGGTATGGATTCATTATGGGTTTAGATTAATGTATATCTCCCCCACCTCCTTTCCCTGCCACTTCCTTCCATCCCTGTTGTCAGTCTCACGATTCATATGCGAGACTTGCTTACTATTCAAGCTTAACCTGATTCAGAACCACTGATGAGGGAGAATATGTGGCACATGTCTCTCTGTTCTTATCTCGGTTTACTGAGTAAGATCTAAGTCCATGTGCTTTCCTATAACCTTCACTATGTCGATTTTCCTTACTGCTGAGTAGAGTTCCATGGTGCATATGGACAACTTTGTTATCCATTCATCCAGTGATGGGCATTTGGGTTGATTCCAAATCTTAGCTATTGTGAATTAAGCCACTATAAACATGGTTGAACAAATATCTCTGTGCTGAGGAAAGGAATCTTGAGGGTAGATGCCCAGTAGAGGGACAGCTGGGTCTGTTGGTAGCTTTATATGCATCTTTTTCAAGAGCCTCCACACTGCTTCCCATTCTGACTGGAGTAAGATGAAATCTCATTATTGTATTTTCCTGTTGATTAAGGATGTTGAACATTTTCTTAACTGAGAATTGGTCATTTGTATTTCTTCCTCTGAATTCCCTGTTGAGTTCACTGCCCGGTTTTTTGCGTGGGGTGTTTGATTTTTTTTTTTATTACTTTTTCTTTTTTGAGTTCTTTGTAGGTTCTAGATATTAGTTCTCTGTCCGTGGTGTAGCTGGCGAAGATTTTCTCCCAGTCTGATGGTGGTCTGTTGGCTCTGTGTATGGTATGTTTGTACATAGGCTTTTTAGCTTGATGAGAGCCCATTTAAAAAACAAAATTAAAAAAAAAAACACCTTAGGTGTCAATAGCCATGTATGTAGCTTAAGGTAAAGAGCGGACTAGAGAGCTGCTAGCTGGATGAACACAGTGGTAGGGGCTGTGGACTGAAAAACCAAACAAAATTGAAATGAAAATTACCAAACAATATATGAATGAATATTTTTTATATTTTATAATTTATATTTTTTATATTTTTATATATAAATATATATTTTATATTTATATTTTATATAATTATATTTTTATATTTTATAAAATTTATTATAGTAAAATACATGATTAAAAATAATAAATAATAAATCTAAATAAAAATTTTAGAAGAACACTAAATTCCTCACATATTTGAAAAGGAAGACTCCTCTGAATATGAAGCATTAAACATATTCAGTGATTACTTGGTCCATCTAAGGAAGCCCCATGATGTAATTGGCAAATTCCAATTTTAATGATAGTCAGATTCTAATACTGTCCCCTCCAGAGTGCGATTCATTACCTGGGCAGGTTATCGATTCCCATCTGGTTTTCTCTCTAATATATAACATAAGAAAATAATAATTAATACTGCTTCATACAATTAGAGCACCAATCTTCAAACTAGGGTGCTCTTAGATCATTAAAGATCAGTAAAAATACAATACAAGCCTTAAGTGCAAACTGGATATGTAATATGAAAATTGATACCGTCCAAATCTTAAAAGGTAAATAAATAAATCCTAAAAGGTAAATAAGTAAATGAAACTAAGTAATATGTTTTATTCAACTCTCCACAAAATGTGTTTTTTCATCATATAATTGTTACACAAGTGAACTCTACTTTCTTGCCTCTTCTGCAGTGAAGGAGATGCATGGGTTATTATAACACCAATCATATGGTGTAGTGAATCACAGTGTATTATATTGATGTTCAGATTCTAAACCAGACTTGCATTCCTGGCATAAATCTCATTTGGTCTTAGTTATAACTTTTGATATGTCATTGGATTTGGACTGCTGATATTGAAGGCGAATAGGAGAAAGCTAGCTTCTTTTAGGCAGTTTCAGTTAGAAGTTGAGGCTCATAGAGAACAGGAGATGCCACATCATCCATCCTGGCACAAGAAAATTCTTGGCAGAACTGGAACTAGCGTCTGACGTAGACTGATCTACAGCACCTCTTGCTGCCCATGGTCTTGGACCTGGGCTGGCCCTGGGATCTGCCATCCAAACCTTCTAACCAACTGGGTCTTCCTCTTGCCTACCTGAATCTGACGCTATAAAGGTTGCAGTCTTTTGTCCTTCCTCTCTTTTTCCAGGACCTCTTATCCCATGTGAGTGTGGCCCCTAGCCCCTGGCCAGCTGGGCGTGGGAGCAAACTTTTCTGCTTGCCTCTGCTTTACGGTTTGGGGCAGCTTCTCTCTTTAAATGCATCCATAATTTTCCTCTGGTCTCTGAATCCACCACGTGTTCATTTCTCTTCCACTCCAGATCCACCATGTGGGAACTGGCGCTCTCCCTAGCCTGCTACCTGTATCATTTCTTCAAACCTGGCCTAACCATGAGTGGTACTTTCTCAATTACTCATTTCTCCTTTGAAATGTCTTGGTTTCCACCTTGATATTTGCCATCTCATTTCTTCATCTCACTGTCTGTCCTCCTAACTCCCTGGATCCCACGTGGGTTCCTTCTAAGTCTATTTTCACTCAGCCATTCTTTCTTAAGCTCTCTGTTTGCTAACTTCCCTCCACAGGAAAGCGCGCTGCAGTAGCCATGTCTGTTTCTCCCAAAGTCTCTCTGCACAAACTCCTAGGTTCTACCTTCCACATGCTTGCAGCTCTACTCTGATCTGCAATGGAAGCCTCCGTTTCTTGTAATGTTCCACGTGCTCCTGGCTCTACTCGAATCCTCATTATAAATGCCTCGTGCTGGTGGCTGTACTCCAACCTCTTTAAAAGCCTCAGTTTCTCTTAAATGATGATCTACTTTCCATGTGCTGACAACTTTACTCCAGTTTTCCCCCTAAAACTTCAATTTTTTAAAAATAAGCCTTGTAAACTATGCAGTATTTTCCACATGAGAGCGTGTCCCTGGCTTTCCTTCCTTATGCTTATGGGATCACCGTCACAGATAGGATTTACAGATGGCTGAAATATCAGTATACAGCATATGACTATACTTTCAAAGGGACAGTGATCTGTAGGCTTTTCTTTTTAACATTTTTGTCTAGTTTTGGTGTCATTGTAAATAATACTAGTCTCATAGATTGAGGTAAGAGGTGTTACTGTTATAATGTTTTGTAAGAGTGCATAAAAGACTTACATTAATTCTTTAAGTTAGTGGTAAAAATTCACTAGTGAAGCTAGCCTGGGCCAGGGAGAATTGGTCAATGATAGTTGGAGAAAGCGGAGAGCACTGATACAAAATCAGACTGATGTCATGAGAATGCCCAACACTCTGCTCTACGGGAGAGATCAGCATTCAAGAAGTGATCACCTGTGCAATAGTGACCCCAAAACCTAGGGGGGGATATCAGTGGCTTTCAAATTGGCCAAAAGATCCACTCAGTGACAAAGAACCCTTAACTGGAATTGGGATCGAGGGCAAAATCATATGGGGACCTAATACCTGGGGTTCAAGGAGAAATTCCCACCACCAGAGAACTACAGAGAGGCTACACCCAATAGAATCTTGCCAAATTAGCATTGTGTGTCTCATTTAACTTCTACTGATCTCACTCTCTGATGAGATTCTGTTTGTATTTTTCAGAAGGCAGAGATCTGTGGTCAACCCAACTCCACCAACAAGACACAGGATGATGGCTGACATCCCTGCAAGAGATGGCCCACCCCGGGCCTAACATATATGCCCCAAATGAAACCTATGAGGGACTGGTGAGATAAACAAGAGACCTATCATCACATCAAGTCAGATAACCCAGAATAGGTCATCGAGACAGACACCATTGATATCCAACACAACCCAAAGCAGAAATCCAGAGACACTTAAGATCTCCAAAATAACTCAGACTTAATAACTCACACACCATGACTCAGGGAACTGAGTGGAAGAGGGGGCCAAAAGATTGTAACAGCCATGGTGGGGGAGAATATCCAGAGACATTGCCCCCCTCAGCAACAACACATAAAGTGTTGGGGGTTCCACGCTACCTCTTGAACTAATCATAATCCCCCACCCCATGACTGATCCAGTATGTCCACAGAGGAGGGCCCCCAGTGGGTTGGAGAGGAGGGAAATGGGGTACTGTCTTAAGATTTGCTCCTACAATGTATCTAATTATCAATAATAAAGATATCAAAAACAAAAAAAAATATGTTGTCATTACTTTCATGAAGCTGGGACAAAACACCT
This sequence comes from Zapus hudsonius, assembly GCA_004024765.1. Classification (NCBI taxonomy): domain Eukaryota; kingdom Metazoa; phylum Chordata; class Mammalia; order Rodentia; family Dipodidae; genus Zapus; species Zapus hudsonius. The sequence continues at coordinate 11,182 of PVHP010001967.1, read as the reverse complement.
GACCATAATCATCTGGTGAGAGGAAAGTTTTATTTTGGCTTAGAGACTCAAGGGGAAACTTCATGATGACAGGAAAAGATGGTAGAGCCAAAGCTGGACATCACACCTGCCGCAGCCGATGGAGGAAAGCAGCAAGAGAGTGAACTAAGCTCTGCCAAGGGGGAGCTGGCTGTAACACCCCTAAGCACACCCTCAGCAGCACACCTCCTCCAGCAAGGCTCTGCCTCCTAAAGTGCCACTCACTGGGGACCAAGCATTACAAACACATGAGTTTATGGGGGACATTGATTCAAACAGCTGCATCATGTTTGCTCCACTTTACAATTCTCTGCTTTCTGAAAGAAGAGGGATTCAAGATTTTATGAAAGGAATGATAATAGTAATAATTTCATCCTTATTTAAAATTAGTTAATGAAAATTGGCATAGTAGCATATTAATGTGCTTTCTTCTAATTCATAAAATGAATGAGGTATTTTTCATCAGATCTGCCTTATATTAATTTTGACCTCTATAATCTGTCAGGTTCCACTTTGTAACTTATTTTTTAATATTTTATTTTTTGTAATGAATATTAGCATACTTATTTGACTTGAAAGTCAAACACTTTTCTGGGAGAATGTGTAATATGCCTTACTGGTTTTTCAGATGTATATTTTTCATAAATTAGGATAAAATTTTCATATGTATGTAAATTTTATGGATTAAAATACACAATACAAGCTGCGTGTGGTGTTGCACACCTTTAGTCCCAGCACTGGGGAGGCAGAGGTAGGAGTTCGAGGCCACCCTGAGACTACATAGTGAATTCCAGTTCAGCCTGGGCTAGAGCGAGATCCTACCTCAAATAATAATAACAATAATACATATAATCCCAATGATATTGAGATAAAATAAAGATGTAAAATTTCCAAGTTATACTTTTTAAGTGTATGTTTATGTCTGTGTGTCTGTCTGTCTGTCTGTTTGTGTATAATACCATTGTGGTAGTTTGAATATGATAGTTTAAATGTATGGTCCTATAGACACAAGTGTTTTTGATTAGGAATTGAACTTGGGTCTCCAGCAGCCCAGCTGGAGAAGGTGTCACTGGGACAGATCTTGAGTCTAGCTCTACTAGGCATGGAGAACACTTTTGAGCTCTGGTGGGTTTGTGGCTGCCCCTGTTGGTGGTTCCTCTGGTGTGATGCATGTGGAAATGAACTAGCTTCTTCTCCCATTGATGATGTTCCCTTTGAATTTGTAAACCTGAAATAAACCCTTCCCTCCAATAAACTGCTTCTGGTTGGATGTTTTTTTCCAGTGACTCAAAGCAGACTGCAGCAACCATGCTGCGTGTGTGGAGCTCAGAGGACAACTGAGGGCTGTGGGTTCTCTTCTCCCACCTTATTTGAAACAGGACCTCACTCCTGCTTTCATCTTCCATTCCTGTAAGACCATTGGGATTAAGAGGAAAGTGTGTTTCCTGATACGCAGCTTTACATGGTGATCAAATTCAGATCGGGAGGCTTGCATGGCGAGTGTCTTTAACCACTGAGTCATCTCCCCAGCCCCAATTTCCAAATTTAAAAAAAAGAATTATTTTATTTTTAGATAGTTATGAGCACCAAAATTTTGCAACATTCAGATTTTATTGGATACACCTAAGAGATATAATTACTTTATTTAAACTAACAATATTACATATCTGCAGCAAATTAAATTCTTTCTATCAATTTCAACTGATATTCTAGATGACTTAAAGTATCCATTTGAACATATTCAACTACACAAGCTACTTTAAAATGTCCACCATTTGGTTAATTTGTAAGAGAAAGAACTGGAAGACGGACTAGAGACCGAAGCCAAGCCAAGCACTGCTTCCCTTACTACTGCAGTCGGTCACAATCACAATCGTGCCTCCATCACTGAGCAAAGGCGTCAATTAGTGAAATGCCCTGGCAAGTGGTGTCATTACAAAACACGCTACATCCCAAAAGAAAGGCATCCCTGGAACCAGGTGTTTCTCACTAGGCTAAGTAATTACCAGGTAGTATGAGAGAGGACTGGGCCCAAGAGTGACGTGAGGGAAAAGGTTGGTATGATATCTACAACACCTCAACAAACGACCACAAAATCAGACCGCAAAGCATTAAGATCCATACATAGCAGTGAGTGGACATGCTATTAGCATTTCCCGTTTTGATTTTCTGAATTAGCATACGAAGGTATCATCATTTTAAACAGAATTTGTTTTAGTTGTTCCTTCATCCTGCATTTCCCCTGCTCTCCTCTCTTACCTCCCACTTCCCATCTTGAGCATCTGCTTCTTGTGGCCACACAAGATCAGGAAGATGGGTAGACAGTGTGCTTACACAAGTCTGGGGAGGCATGGCAATTGCCATGCTGAGTGTGAACTCTTTTTGAGCTAACAAAACTTGCAAAGTCCTAGGACTTGGCATGCAGACAGATGCTTGCACAGAGAGAACACCGAGGGATGCAGTCAGCATCTCCTGAACTGGGCAGGAGGACAAGGAAAAGGTGAGGGGATGGATAGCGGCCGGCAGGAAGGACAGGCAGCAGAATTAACGCAAGTGAACATGTGGAGGAATGGGAGGGCCGACGTGTGCTGGGAAACCTCAACAGTTGTCTTGGAGCTCGTAACTAGAAAGACCAGAGAGAAAAGAGTGGAAAGGGGGCAGAAGGCTGTGCTCAGAGCAACGATTCAGCAAGCCAGGAATGCTTCACTTGAAGGAATGTCAATTAAGCTGGCTCAACGGAGAGCCCGAGCCTTGGGAGAGGCCATCGATGCGCACATACAGGAAAGGTCTCCCGCAGAATTGTCCTCGTGTGTCCACAATGAAGTTCGCAGCTTAGTATTTAACTGCTCTTTATTTATTTATTTGCTTATTTGCAAGCAGAGAGACAGAGAAAAGGGAATGGGCATGCCAGGGTCTAGCTTTGTGTTCATCTGGCTTTCCAGTGGCACCTGGGAATGGAACCCAGGTTTTCAGGCTTTCAAGCAAGCACCTTAACTGCCAAGCTATCTCTCCTGCCCTTAGTATTTAATTTATCAACTCTTCTGATATCATCAAAGTAACTCTGTGGATGGAGTGAGGTGCAGCACTATTATTCACAGTTGACTGGTGATTAAATGAAAACTAAAGCTAAGTCAACTCTTGAAGACACGTGGCTTTTAACTGGTCAAACCCTCATTATCAGAGTCATGCACCCCCCCCCAACTGTTCAGCATGGTGAGTGTTCCCCTTGTCACTTTGGTTCAGTTTTGCCAGTGCTGATGGCTGGGAAAGACTCTACAGAGAGAGACTATGAAAAAGATAGGAAGACCTTTTGACTAACAACTAAGGAACTTCTTTCCGGTAAGACTACAAAATGTCAAACTTACTTGTGAATTCCAACATATTCTTATTTATTAATAAAGAATGCCTGAAATTCAGATACAAAGTACACGGAAAAATGATTGGTTTGTGCTGATTTAAAATGGAAAGAGAAGATGACATATTAACTTTTTATTTATTCACCTTTGCTGAGGACATAACCTGGAATGCTTCTGTGGGCACAATGCCAAGAGCCTCTCTGCAGCCTGAAGGCCTCAGGCCATAGGGCCTTCTGCAGCTCATTGACTGCAAAGAAAGTTTCTCCACTTAATGGGAGAATGAAAATGAAAATGGTGGGTTCTGAATTTTTAGGTATTTAATCTAATCTGAAATCTTTGATGGTTAATCTCCTCAGTTAGGAGAGCCTCACACAGTTTTCAAAGGAACCGAAGGTGAGCGTGATCATGAGCTTGATCCTGGGTTCAGCTTATTGTAGTTTAGGGAAACGTGTTAGTAATAAGATCGACACTGCCTTGGTTAAAATTGATGAACCTTAGGCAAGTGTGTCTTGCCTTTTATTTCCCTGGCATTGCATGAGTTTGATGTTTTGTCATTTCATCATTGGTGCTGTGGACTCTGAAGCAACAAACCTCACAGAAGATTCATGGGAGTGCCAGTGCCTGCTTTGTAATGAAGGATAGATTTGCTGTTTATGTAGGAGGTGAAAGTATGTTCTTTATGTGGCCAAAATACTTAGTCCCTTAACTTCTAAATTAGCAATGATAAGTAAATTTTAAAAGGCATTCCTTGTGCTGAAGAAGGGGAAGAGGAAGGAAGCAAGCAAAGAAAAAGAAGGATATTCAGCAATGTTTGTGTGTATATTAGCTATTAATATTGATTATTAGCAAATAAAATAATGTAATAATAAAGTAGCGTTTTTAGTACATTCAACATGCAAGGCATTGTTCTCAACATATAATCTCTGTTACTCTGTGATAAGAACTATTTTTGCTTTCACTTTACAAGTAACTGAATTAATGGACAAAGGTTTTAGGTAGTTTGTCGGTGCAACAGAGTGGACAGTAGATCTCGTGACTCTGAGCTTCTGCTCTCCCTCCACTGAGCTAGAACTGTTGTGGGCCTCACAGTTTTATCTCCACTAGAGTAGAAAAGACTTCTAAGATGGGTTAGCATTTTAGATCTTTGAAAGATGGGAGAGAATTCAGAAAACTGAAGTGGTAGAGAACTTATAATGCCTTGAAATGAATTCTGTGCATAGATTTTAGGATTTCACTGAGACCAGGATGTGGGTAAGATAGTATGGGTTGTATCAGGGATTCTTGAAGCCCCGAGGCTCAGGTACTTCATCACTGACTGCAAGGAACCAAAGGAAGGGGAGGACTGCTTACAACACAAACTTCCAGACACAAAATGGCCTTGATATTCATGATTTCACAGCTCCTCATAACACCTACACCTAATGGGAGGAAAAGATAATGACACCAAAACAAAACAGAGACTAATTTAGAGGGGGAAGACATATGAGGGAGTGTGGGAAGAGAATTGTAATGGTTTATGGTCTGTAATTATGGAAACCATCAATAAAAAGTTTTTAAAAAGTAAAAAAAAAGAACAGAAAAAAGCAGAGGAAATAAAACAGGGGTCTACAAATTTAATGAAGTCTCAAAATGGTTTTAAAAATGGCTAAATGGGATAGTTTCAAGAGACATGGTGATTCAGGCTAGATCTTAGGGGTAGAGCTTCACTGAAGAGAGTCCTACTTGATCTGAGTTTTCAAAGATGTGGATGGTTGGAGAGAGATATTCAGAACAAGTAAGAAAAGAATTTCAAAAATGTAACCAGCAAGACCAATGGAGGTCTGAAGGAAGAAGCGCGCCTGGAGTGAAGAGAAATGGCCAGGATGGAGCCCAGCTATGAGGTGAGGCCATTCGTCGGGGCTGGAGAAGTAAGGGAGGACCAGAACAGAACAGGTGGGGTGTGAGGAAATTCACCGCTGGAAGTCAACCTCCAGCACAGAAACACTGCATAATATCTCCTTGTCTTCATAGTGTCCCGTGGCTCCTTGCAGTCAGTCATAAAGTTCCTGAGCTTCAGGACCCCGGGAATCCCAGGACCCATCCCTGACACAACCCTGCTGTCTTACCCACATTCTGGAAGGATCAACGGGTCATCTTATGTGATGAGAGACCAGTACGTAAAATAATATAAATCAGTTGTCCTTTGATAGATGGCCTAAATTATGTTTCTTTATCATCATTACAGAAATTTTAATTACTATTTTTTCAAATCTAATGAAATCAAAAGTATGCTACTGAGGCTCAATATTAATAATTGTCAGTATTTCATTCTAGATATTTCCCTCATTCTAAAAACTTTTTTCTTGAGAGCTTCCATAATCATAGATAATAAACTATTATAATTCCCTCTCCAACCCCCCCTCAAATCCATCTTTTCTCAAACGCCCGCCCTCTCTCCGCCTATATCCTCTTTCCTGCATTATGAAGGTCTTGTGTAGGGCACTGCAAGGTCAGGCATATCAAGGCCATTTTGTGTCTGGAAGTTTGCATTGTAAGCAGTCCTCCCCTTCCTCTGGCTCTTACAATCTTTCCGCCACCTCTTCCGCCATGGACTCTGAGCCGTGGAAGTGCTGAACACTCCAATGTCACTTCTTCTCAGCACTGTGGTGTCTTCTGAGTCATTCCAGTGGACACCATCTAAAAAGAGAAGCCTTTCCTTAGCAAAAAGTGAGAGTAGCCCCAATATATGGATATACACATCTTTAAAAAGGCAGTTTGGTTGGCATAATGTATGCAGTTAGCCAGCCAACAGTGGGTGTGCTCCCCTAGGGCTCATGACCTACCCCACCATAAGCTTTTGGCTGGGTCTCCAGTACCAGGCATGCTTTCCCTCCCGAGGACGCTTCCAATTAGGGAGCAGCTGGTTTCCCCGTCACAGATGTGCCACTACTGCACCACTGGCACATTTGGCCTGGCTGGCCAGTCCCAAGGCTTGCAAGGTCCACTGCTGTTCCTCCCATAGGGCTGCAGGCAGCAATAGCTTTACCCCAGCTTTCTGTCACCTGGTTAACATGGAGGTTTCCAGCTCAGCTCCTGTTTTATTTCTCAGTGACCAAGCATGTGGAGTCTTTGGTAATAGGGTTTTACCATTTTGTTTTGGTGGGCATCCAAGAGTCTTGGCAATGGCCTGTAATGTTTTAGGGGCCAACCATTATTAACTGGAAGGTATTCCATCTCTGGCACTGAAAATTTTCAACTAACAATCTATGGGTTCTGGGTGTGCCATTATCCAAAGAAGTAGGTTTCCATATGCCTTATTCTTTTCTTTTCTTTTCTTTTATTTATTTATTTTTTTAATTTATCATCCATAATGAGTTACAACATTTAGTGGGCAAACAATGAGTTGTTATCCCCAACTCCCCGCTGCCCTCCCCTCCCCCCTCCACTGGATAACCTCCTCCATGGGTCGTCTGGATAAGTCCTTGTGACAGGGGCCCATGGATAGCCTAGTATTCAGCCAGGTTCCCCTGGCCATGCCTCTGGATAATCTCCCCCACCACGGCTCTCACAATCTTTCCGCCCCCTCTTCCACTCAGTTCCCTGAGTCGTGGTGGATGAGTATTAAGGCTTCTTTAAGGTTGTGAGCTTAGGGGGTCTTTGTGTCAAAATCGTTGGTTTCTGTCTCACTGGGTTATCCTGTGTTGATTTAATGGCTGTGGCTGTGGACCCCTTGTTCATCCCGTCATTCTCAGCGGGGTTCCATTTGGATCCTCCACGATATGACTGTGGTGGCTCCTCTCTTGCCAGAATCTCAGCTATCGGCCTACGGTTGGTAGGGTTAGATGGGTCCCAGCTCTCTCAGTGCATCCTGAAAAATACAAACACAATTGCCTCTGGCGAGCACGGTCCTCAATGGAAGCTTCCACTGGTGAGAATTGTGTGCTGGGAGGTATCTGCAGCTCAGAGCGTGACTGCAGCTTATGTCCACGACCTGGATCCCTGCTGAAAACCCTGACCCTTGTTTCCCGAGAGACGTGGCGTGTCTGCTAGTCAGCCATTTTGAACCGGAAGCCACATATGCCTTATTCTTAACCTCTTAAATTTTGATTAAACTTCCTCCCACCCCTCCTTTACTCAATCCCTTCCACTCACCCCACTTAAGCCGTTGCACCCCAGTAATCTGTTCATCTACTTACATATATAAAATACCCTCCCCTTAAGTCTCCTCTCCTCCCTCACTTATAGCCCCCTTTCTCCCTTACTGGCCTCTACCACTAACTTTTACTCCAACTCACATGCAAATCTAAACATTTGTGGCTAAGATTCGCATATGAGAGAGAACATGCAGCATTTAGCTTTCTGGGCCTGGGTTAACTCACTTAGTATAATCCTTTCCTGATCCATCCATTTCCCTGAAAATTTTATTATTTTAGTTTTCTTTACTGCTGAATAGATCTACATTTTATAAATGAACCACATCTTCGTTATCCATTCATCAGTTGAGGGACATCTAGGCTGGTTCCATTTCCTAGCTATTATAAATAGAGCCTCAGTAAACATGGATGAGCAAGTATCTCTAAGGCAGTGACTAGAGTCCTTAGGATATATGCCAAGGATTGGTATAGCTGGTCATATGGTAAATATATTTTCAGCTCTCTCAGGAATCTCACACTGCTTTCCACAATGGCTGTACCAGTTTAAATTCCCACCAACAGTTCCTATTTTCAAGGCTTCCTATTTTTCCATAGCTTCACCAGAATTTATTGTCTTTTTTTCATAGTAGCCACTGTGACAGGAGAGATGGAATCTCAAAGTAGTTTTAATTTTCACTTCCCTGATGGCTAAGGAGGTGGAACGTGTTTTTAGATGTTTACAAGCCATCTGTATTTCTTCTTTTGAGAACCCTTCTTTCAGTTCCACAGTCCATTTTTTATTGGATTGCTGGATTTCTTATTATTGAGTTTTTTTTTTTGAGTTCTTTGTATATTCTGGACATTAATCCTCTGTCAGATGTATAGCTGGTAAAGATTTTCTCCCATTTGGTAGGTTGCCTCTTTGCTCTATATTCACAATGTCCTTTGCTGTACAATTCTTTTTAATTTCATGAGATCCCAATGACTGATTAATGATTTTACTTCCTATGCAACTGGGATTATATTCAAAAAGTCATTGCCTAGGCCAATATGTTGAAGTGTTTCCCCAATTTTTTCCTCTAGCAGTTTCAGAGTTTCAGGTCTGATTTGAAGGTCTTTCATCCATTTGGACTTGATTCTTGTGCACAGAGAGAGAGATAAGAATCTATTTTCTTCCTTCAACATATAGATATCCAATTTTACCTGCACCATTTGTAAAAAGTCTGTGTTTTCTCCAATGAATATTTTTGGTGTTTTTGTCAATAATCAAATGCCTATAACTGCTTGAATTTGCATCAGGGTCCTCTATTCTGTTCCACTGACTTATGTCTGTTTCTGTGCCAGTACCTTGCTGGTTTTGTTATTATGGCTCTGTAATATATCTTAAAATCAGGTATGGTAATATTGCTAGCCTTATTTTTGTTGTTTAGGATTGTTTTTGCTATTCAAGTTTTTTGTTTCTTTTCTTTTCTTTTTTTTTTTTTTTTTTTTTTTTTTTTTTTTTTTTTTTTAGTTTTTTTTTTTTTTTTTTTTTTTTTTTTTTTTTTTTTTAGTTTCACATGAATTTTACAATTGACTTTTCTATCTTGGTAAAAAATGCCATTGGATTTTTTATGGGGATTGCATTAAATCTGTAGGTTGCTCTTGGTAAGTTTGACGTTTTCATAATATTGATTCTTCCAATCCAAGAATATATGGTGTCTATCCATTTCCTAGTGTCTTCAGCAGTTTCTCTCTTGAGTGTCTTAAAGTTTTCATTGTAAACATTCTTCACTTCCTTGGTTAGGTTAATTCCAAAGTACTTTATCTTTTTTGAGGCAATTGTGAATGGGAGTGTTTCCTTGATTTCATTCTCGGCCTATTTGTTGTTAGTATATATGAAGGCTACTAATTTCTGTGTGTTAATTTTTAACCTGCTACATTGCTATAATTGTTTATCAGCTCTAACAGTTTTCTGGTAGAGGTTTTTGGGTCCTTTATGTATAGAATTGGATCATCTGCAAATAATGATAAATTGATTTATTCTTTTCCAATTTGTATCCCTTTTATTTGTCTCTTGCCTTATTGTTATAGCTAAGACTTCCAATACTATATTAAATAAGAGTGAGAATAGAGGACACCCTTGTCTTGTTCCTGACTTTACTAGAAATGCTTCAAGTTTTTCCCCATTTAGTATAATCTTGCCTATAATTTGTCATAAGTGACCTTTTTTGTTGAGGTGTGTTCCTTCTATTACAAGTTTCTTTAGAATTTTTATCATGAAGGAATGTTGAATTTTGTCAAATGCCTTTTATGCATCTATTGAGATGATCATGTGATTTTTGTCCATCAGTCCATTTATATAGCTTATTACATTTATCAAGGTAATAAATATATTGAACCATCCCTGCATCTCTGGGATAAAACCTACCTGTTCAGGGTGAATGATCTTTTTGATGTATTCTTGTATTTTCCTTGCCAGTATTTTGTTGAGAATGTTTGCCTTTATGTTCATGAGTGGAATTGGTCTGTAATTTTCTTTCTTTCTTTCTTTCTTTCTTTCTTTCTTTCTTTCTTTCTTCCTTCTTTCCTTTCTTTCTTTCTTTCTTTCTTTCTTTCTTTCTTTCTTTCTTTCTTTCTTTCTTTCTTTCTTTCTTTCTTCTTTTTTGTTTTGTCTTTGTCTGATTTTAGTATCAGGGTACTGCTGGCTTCATAGAAGGAGCATGACAGTATCTGTTCCTTTTCTATTTTATGGAAATTTTGAGAATCATTGGTGTTAGTTCTTCAGTGGAGGTCTGGTGTCTGGTAGAATTCATCAGTAAATCCTTTTGGGCCTGGATATTTTTTTTAGTTTTTTTTTTTATTTTGTTATAGGTTGGTTTAAATGGTTTATCTCATTTTTATTTAATTTTTGCAGGTCATATAAAAATTGTCATTTATTTCAGATTTTCAAACTTGGTAGAGTAAATTTCATTGTTCTTTAATGTAATTATGACTTTTAATCTCAAATTTTATTAATTTGTGTCTCTCTTCTCCTCTTTCTGTTGGTTAGATTTGTTAAGGGCTTGTCAATCTTGTTAATCCTTTCAAATAAAAACTCATTTCATTGATTCTTTATATATTTTATGGTTGTTTCTATTTCATTAACTTCTGCTCTAATCTTTATTATTTCTTCCCATCTACTGATTTTTGGTTTAACTTTTTCTTTTTGTTCCAAGCCTTCAGGTGAAACATTAAGCTGATTACTTGTGAACTTTATTATCACTGCCCGTCACCCGTGGAGGGCAGTGATCACACAAATACACACACACACAGCTTGTAGGTTGATGAACGTGTGTTCTTTATTGCGGGGAACGAGGCAGAATATATAGAGCTTCCTGGCCAATCAGAGAGCTATTTATTGGTCTATGATAAGAACCTGTGCATAACAGCCAATCGAGATCACCTCCTGAAACTCATTAAGCCAAGCCCCTATTGGCAGGCTGTCAGGTGCCGTTCAAGACTAAGCCAGGGTGTGCCTCCAAAGGCCCCCAAAGGCTTTCGCCCCTGACATATCCCCCTTTTCTTTTATTAAAAAAATGGCTCAGGATCGTGTCTGTCTTAGGTTGTCCATGGCAAATTACACTCTTACCCGTCATTGGAATTCTGACCTCCAAGCGTCAGAACCCTGTCTTAGGTTGATATGTATTTCCATGGATCTTACCCGTCTCTGACTAC